>CAIGQZ010035066.1:5736569-5747931 GCA_903798205.1 Danio tinwini
TATCAGAGTAATTATCAATATTATTGTAATTTAAAATATATCATTAGAATAATTGCATTATTTAAATATATATTGTGTAATTACTATAATAAATGCAATATTAGTCTTATAGTACTGAATTTACAAATATGATTATAGATGTGAATGTATTTAATTATTTTAAAAATATTATTATTTTGCAAAGGAACATATCTTCACTGTTTCTGGTATTGTGACAAAATCATCTCTTTTTGGAAGAAAATACATCATTTTCTACAAGGACTCTTTAAGATAAAACTCAGTTTTTCCTCTAGAATTTTATTTTTTATATGGTGGAGTAGAGAATGTGTTGGACTCCCACACCAAACATTTGTTTTTAAGTTTGGTCTATCTGGCAAAGAAATTAGTACTTTTATTGTGATAAACAACTCCGCTACCCTCCTTTAAAATGTAATTGTCTCAAGTATGTGCGTTATTTCCACTTGAGAAACTCGCCTATGAAATACATTAAAAGTCAGATGACTTCCGACTTCTGATTTTCTATTCTATGGTGTATATTTTTGCTCCTAGCTTGACTTATCCTGTTTACTTGTTTGTATATTTACCTTTTTTTTCTTCCCCACTGTATGTGTTGATGTTCAAAATAACCAACGACTAACAAAAAAAAAATATATATATATATTATATTAAAGGTTTCCTTTACTCCTTTACTGTTATTATGATTATTATTATTACCTTTTCATAAATACATACACGTTTTTATTTAAAACATCATTTTTGTATTATTATGCTAATTGCTATAACTTTATTGTTGTATTAAAAATATATTATAACTACATAACCATATTATTATATTATTATACCAAGCAGACAACTATAGATTATTGTGCATGTTACAATTGAAATTCAAGGTGTCAAACTTTCACACAAATGTATATATTTTTAAAATGGCTTTTTTTAAGGATTAAGTCAGAATAAAAATAATAAAGTTCTTCAAAACCTTGTTGGCAAGTCAAGATGAGTGTTATTAATACTATATTATGAATAGACAAAACGGAGATCATTGTAGTTTAGTCTAACCGGGTCGCAGTCGGATGAACTCCTGGATGGTCTCCAGAGAGCTGGAAGAGTCTTTGGAAACTTCAGGACTGCGACGGTGAACTTTAGCACCCCAAAGCTTGGCGACCCGCTCAATTTCATCATGATCTGTGGACACCCACACACTGCCGAACACAACACGAGTTATTAAAACAACCAGAAAAAATTCCACACGTAAAAGTCAAACAGTAATAACTTTGAAAAGAAATTTCTGCTGATGTAAGACTGCATCCATGGCTCACTTGTCACCTCATAAAACAATAGCTGTCTATGCTACCCAGACAGATCAGTTTTTCCTGTTAGCAAGTCTTAAAAAAAAGACTAACAAGTCTGTTACAATAAACTCATAATGCTTAATCCATGCGCATAATAACAATCGTCAAACAAAAGTCAACATTTGGATGAAAAACGTTTTTCAAAATTGTCCTAAGACAACAACGGGTGCTGTTGAATAGTTCAGGACAACTTTGAAGAAAGATTTTCAGAATCAGACAGAGCCTATGGCTAGGTATTAACACATACGAGGAATTTGTTTTTGACAGAAGTTTACAGTTCAACAGAATGACAGTGACAGGAAAAACACATAATAAAGGAATAAAATATATAAGCTTGACAAATGTGTACAGTATAGCCTACAATATTGTATGTATAGCTGTATTATGTGCAAATTGAAATGTTAACTATGTGTTTTGTTAAATAAATAGGTGTCTGTATATATAGTGTTTGTTCCGCAATTATTAGCCTATCAAGCATTCATGAGACGGATTGCCTGAGGGAAGAAACTGTTCCTGTGTCGGGTCGTTAAGTTCTGGATTCTCTATGTTGCCTACTTTATATTAAAACCACAATTAAAATAAATAAAATATATTTGCCTGTCAACATCCGAATCCAGCGCGGCTCTCAGGACCCATCCGATGAGCGGAACTCCAGCCAGATTCTTGATGTTTTTCAGCGGGATTCCTTTACTGCCGCCGCGGGCCAGAATCAGAGCCGCCCGGTGGCGGTGACCGGAGAACGGAGAACCGGGAACCGAGCTCACCTGCGCACACCTGCCGCCCTCCATCATCGTCAGTCAGTCAGAGATAAATAAGAGAGAAAGACCGTATTAATTATCACCACCTGAACTGCTGCTTGACGTCAGTGGACACACCTTAGATTTAGAATATTTCACGCGCATTCATTAGATTATTCGTTAGAACTACTATTAAAATATTAGTTTAGTATGCGTTTTGCTTCGTGTGTATAACAAATCTTTGTTGTCATGAAATCTCTCATTCACTCAGCAATGCGATCATTACTTGCCTAATTACCTGAATACTAGTCTAAGCTAAATACTAGTATCCCTTATCAGGGCAACATACCCAGTTTTCTATGTCAACAGACATGCCATGCCAGTAAAACCTGGCACAGATGGCAGCGCGTGCTTTACCAATTTCACTATGCGCATGCCCGCCAATTGGAGAGGAATGTATTTGTTTTTTAAAAGATTTAAAAAAGACTAAAAATAGGCCTACATGTATTGCAATGTTGTAAGGGAATGACAAAAGATAGCAACATAATATATATATATATATATAATAGAAATTTTAAATTAAAATAACCACTTAAGTTGTATGTTGAATTTGAGCGCATATCTGCATATCTCCGGAGGTTCTGTCTAGTCCATTACTGGTAACAAAATGTAGAGAAAAAACAAAACAGCACCAATAAACGGAGAACTACAAAAAAAACAAAGAACTGACAACAAGATATAGTTTTGAAATGTTCACTATTAGACGATGGATAGCCTCACTTTTCTATTAAAAATGAAAATAAAGATCACAAAGGTGCAGGCCTGGGCTATGCAATATCGATGTGCGTATGCGCAATAAGCCCTGGATGAAATGTCGGTTAAGGTCACTTTTTCATACCACTCCGCGATTTAGTTTTAAACCAGAGAAACGCAATTAATAATGTGTTTTTAGATGAAATTGTTTTAAAAGTTTTGCCAGAACTTAATGAGTATTCGGTTAAAGCTAAAACATTCAATTCAATTCATCTTTATTTGTATAGCGCTTATACAATGTAGATTGTGTCAAAGCAGCTTCACATGGAAGTTTATAGTGAATTGAAACAGTGTCAGTTCAGTTTTCAGTGTTTAAGTTCAGTTCAGTTTAGCTCAGGTCAGTGTGGTTTAATAATCACTACTGAGAGTCCAAACACTGAAGAGCAATTCCATCAACGCGCAGCTCTACAGATCCCAAACCATGCAAGCCAGTGGCGACAGCGGCGAGGAAAAAACTTCACCAATTGGCGAAATTGAAGAATTTTAAAAACCTCGAGAGAAACCAGGCTCAGTTGGGCACGACCATTTCTCCTATGGCCAAACGTCTTGTGCACACAAGACCCCAAAACATGGGAAGAAGAACAAAACATTGGGAGAAGGACAAAGAAACATCGTGAACCTGACGACAACTTGAATTTACATTAGCCTACTATTTTTGTCTAAGCTGTAAGTTAATTTGAATCGGTTAGATAATTAGAATGACTATTTTGTAATACCTAATTAAGGTAGGCTATATTGTGTAGCTTAGAGATTAACAGAGTGACAATTGTTATATATATGTTTTTGCACAAATAACATCTCAACTCGATTTGGTAGTACATGTGTATGAGTTTCATTGACGCATGTGTCAAATATACAAAGCATAAAACACACACACACACACACACACACACACACACACACACACACACACAAACACACTATAGCCTATATCGATTAGTTGTCCCTTTTTAAAAACATTGTTAGCTACCGTGGCTACATAAGGACTACATTTCTTAATAATAACCGAACATTAACCGATATTTATGGGATTAGGTTTGTGCCAAATTAACAAAAAATTTGTGAAAACGAGCCAAAATATTTATTGTTAAATGAGAAAAACTCTCTGGAAATAAAATACAATCAACTAAATAGCAAAAAAGTGACATGGTTTTCAAATAAACTGAATTGAATCCCTTTGATGACTTCAACTTCACTGTCGCTTGACGGGTTTGAATGCGCTGCCAGTGTTTTCGCTACTGTTTTTTCTCATGGGGGCGGGCTTTAACAGCGGCCTTCTCTGATTCGCTAATGAGATTTTGATGGACAGCTCTGGTTTCTAAAAGTTTTTTTTTTTGACTTTCAAAAACATAATTTAGGCCAAACTAAATCCAAACATAATCTTATAGATATACAGTGAATCAAATATAAGGCCATACGATTACACAAAACAAACAAACAAACAAACATGTATAAAATAACTTAAAAAAAAGAACATACCATGCAGACATCAAACAGAAACTCTAAGGGGTTAAATAAAACCATATTCTTGAAACAAATCAATTCTTTAGCCTTCTCACCCTTCATTATTTTTAAAGCTTCTACATAGGTGGTAAACTCTTTTTTTTTAAGACAATCAACTGAGGAGCTGTTTTCAAAATCTTGCACTTGTAAATGAAGAATTGAAGCAAAATGAGTAAACAATTTGCAGTTAAGTCATCCTCTTTGCTGTCCAACTGTACTCCAAATGTCCCAACAAATAGAAACATTGAAATATATTGTCTTATCCAGATGTCCACATCAGACCAGAAAGGATTACCCAAATTACAATGAAGAAATAGACGTTCAACAGTTTCAATATCACTATTGCAGAATTGGCAAACAATCTTTTTCTCAGAAACTCCTTTGCAGGGTAAATATCATACATAATTTTAAAATGTACTTCTTAGTATTTTGAAGGAAATGTCAAATATTTGCATCTAATTTTCTTAACTATTCTTATTAAAAGGTTATTAAAAGGAAAATATAATTTATTTTAATAAGACCAGGATAGCATTCCTGTATAAGACACTTTCTAATAAACATATTTGTACATTTCTTGTCAACAAAATTTAACTTACCAAATTTAATATCCATGATTTTTGGTGTGACAGTGGAATAAACTGTACTCTCAGAAATAAAGGTACGAGAGCTGTCACTGGGGTGGTACTTTTTCAAAAGGTACACATTTGTAATTAAAGGGTCCATATTGGTACCTCAAAAGTATATATTAGTACCTGCAAATTTTAAGAGGAACAATTTTGTACTTTTTAGGTACCAATATGTACCCTTGAGGTATTAATATGGACCTTTTAGGTACAAATTTGTACCTTTTGAAAAGGTACCACCCCAGTGACAGCTCTCGTACCTTTATTTCTGAGTGTGGGATCTATCTATGTTAATTACTGGTAAGTGAATGCATCTAATTACTTTCAAATAATCTTTTTTAACACAATTAAATTTAAAGATAGTACCAAGCTCATTGCAACTAACAAAACAACCATTCTTACCTCAAATATGCAGTACTGACCAAATACCATTTTGCCACCAATCCTCCAAAAAAAAAAAAAAAAGATTTACGTTGCATTAATATACAGCGATTGTTCCATGACACATTATGAGGACTGAAGTTATCTTTGTACAGCATTTTCCAATAAAACAAAACTTCCTTATGAAAATTGGAAAGTTTCAGTGGAATTTTAGATAATTCAGTCACATTGTAAACAAAAAAACCCCCAAAAAACTTTACACCTAGTTTTTTAAACAAATAAGATGGAATTACAAACCAATAAGAATCCTCATTTTTCATAAATGTTTGCAGCCATTTAAGTTCGAGTACTTCGTTCATAATATCAAAATCTATAGCTTTTAATCCACCTTTACTATATTCCCTTATTGTCATCTTTCCTACACTCTCAGAAATAAAGGTACAGGAGCTGTCACTGGGGCAGTACCTTTCCAAAAGGTACATATTTGTACCTGAAGGGTCCATAATGGTACCTCAAAGTTACTTTTTAGGTACATTTGGGTACTAATATGCACCTTTGAGGTACCACTGTGGACTCTTAGGGTACAAATATGTATTTTTTGAAAAGGTACTGCCCCAGTGACAGCTCCTGTACCTTTATTTCTGAGAGTGTAACATAATGATACTGTGTTTCTGAAAGGGCGCAGCTCGTTCAAAAAGTATTCACTGATTTGCAAAGAGAATGCTTCATGTTTTGCCTACATATTATTAGTCAATCAATAATATTATATGTGCGATAAACCTAAAACCTAATGTCTCTTCACCAACATGTTATTTTCTCACAGAAAAGATTGTAGCTCCTTCCCAGAGCCCCTGACTTCCTAAAGATGAGATTTCACCAATATATCTTCATTCATATGGGTACAGTAAACATACTATTTAGAAAAATATTCACAGAATTGACTTAGATTAGATTCAACTTCACTGTCATTACACATGTATAAGTACAAGGCAACAAAATGCAGTTTAGGTCTAACCAGGAGTGCAATAAGTGCAGGATCTCACAGGTATAAGTTATAAATTGCAATTATAGAAAAACTATGGGTGATATTTACAGGTGTATGAACATTGTATACAGGTTGTATTAACTGAACAGAGATTTGCAATAGATGAAGGTTGTTATTAAGCTATGCAGATAGAGATGAACATAGATACAAGTGTATACAGTATGTACTGCAGTATATGTACAATTCAAGATGAATTAGTGCAACGTTTGTGCTATTTTAATCGTGCAAATATTAGCTAAATAATAACTAATGCAATGTTTATGGGAAGTGTAATTCTTTCATTCTAAAGGTTGTAGCAGGTTTCCAGAGGCTAGACTGACTTAGGCCCATTTAATACATGCCTCATAATGTTTATTCAATTTAAGAATTTAAGGCAACTAAGCATTTTTATTTTATTTTGCTTCAGAACCTCAGTGTTGGACAGTCAGATTAGCTTTGCCTGTTTGCAATGCATAAAAGTAAGATTAGTATAAAATAACTTTAACGCACTATTAATCCGATCAAAGCTATATTAATTTATTAATCGGATCAATGAAACAATAAGCGAACTGTTTTGTTATATATCATTAGTTACACTCTTTCACCACTAGAGGGCAGCAGAGTCACACGTCAATGATTTAAGATGGGCTTATAAAGCAATATTTCCCAAACCAATTAAATTCGTATGAAGACTATTATTTATTACACCTTCTTTTGATTGAAGCTTTTGCTTTTACTTGAATCTACATGGAGTTATTGTTGGGTTATTATTAAAGATTTTACAGTAGAAGTTCATGAAATGCATTTTTGGCTGGTGTGTTCAGGTTAAGGTTTCCCTAACAGCTGCAAGCACACATGAAAGCACCACCTTTTCAACAGTATTTCAACTGGTTTTCAACTGTATTAAAAAACTAAATCACTGAAAGCCATTTGAAAACTGCCAAAAATTAAAAGTTAAAGCAAAAAGTAAACTCAATAAAAACAAAAACAGCAAAACGTTAATCAATTTATGCCAAGTAACTTTGGATAGAAGAATCTAATAAAAATAAACATAATTATATACATACAGAAATCTAAGTAATACAAATACAATAAAACAATAATTAATAATAAATATGTGATTGCTGAATTGAAAAACAACATTCTCTGTGAAAGATATGGCACAATTAATGTATAAAATAGCATTGGATGAAGGAAAATTGAACAATTTTTTCATGCTACAATTTAATTAAACTCATTCATTCATTTTCTTGTCGGCTTAGTCCCTTTATTAATCTGGGGTCGCCACAGCGGAATGAACCGCAACTTAACCAGCATGATTATACACAGCGGATGCCCTTCTAGCCGCAACCCATCTCTAGGAAACATCCACACACTCATTCACACGCATACACTATGGACAATTTAGCCTACCCAATTCACCTGTACCGCATGTCTTTGGACTGTGGGGGAAACCGGAGCACCCGTAGGAAACCCACGCGAACGCAGAGAGAACATGCAAACTCCACACAGAAACAGCACTACCTACTGCGCCACTGCGTCGCTTATGATGATGAAATATAAAATAAAAAGTAAACTGGACTCAATTTTTCCTAAAAATGGCATTTAAGACAATATCATTAAAACATTCTGGAAAATTAATTATTTTTCCCACGAATTTTTCTTATAGGAATATACACTCACCGGCCACATTATTAGGTACACCTGTCCAACTGCTCGTTAATGAAAATTTCTGATGAGCCAATCACATGGCAGCAAATCAATGCATTTAGTCATGTAGACATGGTCAAGACGATCGGCTGCAGTTCAAACCGAGCATCAGAATGGAGAAGAAAGGTGATTTAAGTGACTTTGAATGTGGTATGGTTGTTGAGTATTTCAGAAACTGCTGATCTACTAGGATTTTCACACACTAGAGAATGATCAGAAAAAGAGAAAATATCCAGTGGGCGGCACTTCTGTGGGCACAAGTGCCTTGTTGATGTCAGAGCAGAATGGCCAGACTGATAGAAAGGCAACAGTGACTCAAACAACCACTCATTACGAGGTCTGCAGAAGAGCATCTCTGAACGCACAACACGTCCAACCTTGAGGCGGATGGGCTACAGCAGCAGAAGACCACACCGGGTGCCACTCCTGTCAGCTAAGAACAGGAAACTGAGGCGACAATTCACACAGACTCACCAAAATTAGACAATAGAAAATTGGAAAAACGTTGCCTAGTCTGATTAGTCTTGATTGCTGCGAAATTCGGATGGTCAGGTCAGAATTTGGCATCAACAACATGAAAGCATGGATCCATCCTGCCTTGTATCAACGGTTCAGGCTGGTGGTGGTGGTGTAATGGTGTGGGGATTTTTTCTTGGCACGCTTTGGGCCTATTAGTACCATTTGAGCATCATGTCAACAACACAGCCTACCTAAGTTTTGTTGCTGACCATGTCCATTCCTTCATGACCACAGTGTACCCATCTTCTGATGGCTACTTTCAGCAGGATAACACACCATGTCAAAAAGCGCGAATCATCTCAGGCTAGTTTCTTAAACAATGAGTTCACTGTACTCAATTGGCCACCAGTCACCAGATCTCAATCCAATAGAGCACTTTTGGGATGAGGTGGAAGGGGAGAGTCACATCATAGATGTGCAGACGACAAATCTGCAGTGACTGCGTGGCGCTATCATGTCAATATGAAGCAAAATCTCTGAGGAATATTTCCAGTACCGTGTTGAATCTATGCCACGAAGGATTAGGACAGTTCTGAAGGCAAAAGGGGGTCCAACCTGGTACTAGTAAGGTGTACCTAATAAAGTGGACAGTGAGTGTATTATATTGAAAGAATTATCAAAATAAAATATTAACATTTTCCTCAACCCCATATTCAGTACAGGACGACATTTTGCAGCAGAAGTTAATTCTCCACAACAATAAAAACACTTTTGCTAAAAAATATAAATAAATAAATAAATAACAGATCAAAAAGCTTGAGAAAAGAGTGCCTAAAATCAGACTCAAATGTTCTCCAGTCGTTTTTTCTCCAGCGGATCCCAAACAGTGAGTATAAAAAGCAGAAAGGAGGATTTCCAGCTATTAAGGGCAGAACTTCTCTTTTCTTTTGGCAGATGCTGCAGAAAATGAAAACTGCAGATTAATATATATCAACACACGTGTGGAGAGTGGACTGTAGAGTTCTGGGCTTTATTCTAGCTCACATCTGCCTTATTAATCCCATTACGGAGACGGAGAGCGAGAGAGAAAACAGGCCTGAGATCAGTAGTTTTCCGGCAGCTCTGTTCATGTTGATGGAGTCCAGGACTGATAGATCTTTACAGTCCTCCATATATCTATTCAGCCCTGCGATAAAACTCAAGGGCAGTGTTTGACAGCGGCGTCTGCAGGAATCAAAGCCATATATGGTTCGGTGTGCGACTGTTTTGTTTATTTCGTATTGTGCCACTGTTCCTAGAGAAACAGAATATTAAAGGAGAAAACAGTGGGCGTGGCTTGTTTTTTCTACTGCGAGCTGATTGGATGTAGTACAGTAGGCATTTCATTAAGATCTGGAAAAAGGGTTTGGGGAGAGTTATTACAGACTCCTCCTGCTCACCATTTCTGTTTGTTGTCAAAACTGACAGCTGGAGGGGGGCGTGGTTAAGTGTGTTAGCCACGCCCAATACCTCAGACAGACCTAATCTGAGAATTTACCTGAAAACAAACAGGAAGTGCATTTTCAGATTTCTATTTTAAATTAGAAGGGCAGACTATTGTTTTTTTTCTTAATGACATGCGCAGATGAATTGTTCGCCACAAAACTAGCAGTGTGAGCGAACAAAATCAACATGGTTAGTTTTGGTTTCATGTGTACTTTGACTGAAAGAAATTCATTAATTAATTTTCTTTTCGGCTTAATCCGGGGTCGCCACAGCGGAATGAACCGCCAACTTATCCAGCACATGTTTTACGCAGCGAATGCCCTTCCAGCTGCAACCCTTCACTGGGAAACACCCATACACACTCAATCACACACATACACTATGGTCAATTTAGCTTATTCAATTCACTTATACCATGTCTTTGGACTGTGTGGGAAACCAGAGCACCAGGAGGAAACCCACGTGAACACGGAGAACATGCAAACACCACACTGTAATGCCAACTGACCTAGCCGAGGCTCGAACTAGCAACCTTCTTGCTGTGTGCCACATTTATTTCATTAGGTTTCAAGAGCAACATTGGCTGAGGACGGTAAAGTCTAAATAGGATACAGCTGTGGATACGCACATCAATATGAATACAGCATTATTTTAATGAAACTGTATAACAATAATTAATGTTTTTATATTACTGTGATGGTTTTGTTTAGGGTTGAGGTAGGAGTAGACGTTAATAAAATACAATTAACGGGAATTTTAATAAATAATGTGAATAATACTCAGTATAATTACTGTTTTTACATTACTGTGACGGTTGTGTTTAGGGTTGAGTAGGGGTAGATGTTAATAAAATACAATTAATGGGAAATTTAAGTTAACCTAATTTAACTAGTTAGGTCTTTAAATGTCACTTTAAGCTGTATAGAAGTGTCTTGAAAAATATCTAGTCAAATATTATTTACTGTCATCATGTCAAAGATAAAATAAATCAGTTATTAGAGATGAGTTATAAAAACTATTATGTTTAGAAATGTGCTGAAATAATCTTCTCTCCATTAAACAGAAATTGGGGAAAAATAAACAAGGGGGCTAATAAATCAGGGGGGGGGGGCTAATAATTCTGACTTCAACTGTACATACATATACGTACATTTACATGATTATATTATGCTGAATGAAGATGGAATATGTTTCCACCCATATTTTCACATTTTATTTTAATAAAGGTTATATCAAATATTTAAATAGAAACTTAAAAATCTGACAAATCACAAA
>CAIGQZ010035066.1:5747941-5757965 GCA_903798205.1 Danio tinwini
AATATAATGTAATATAATATAATATAATAGCTGGATAATATTTTATATTATTATTGTTTATTATTATTATTATTATTATTATTATTATTATTATTATTATTAATATTATTATTATATTGAATTGAAAATAACCCTTGTAATATAATATAATATAATATAATATAATATAATATAATAGCTGGATATTATTTTATACTATAATTATTATTATTTATTATTATTATTATTATTATTATTAGTGAACATTTTAAGTAAATTTATGCTGACTTAAAAAAATATAATTCAACATAATATAATATAATATAATATAATATAATATAATATAATATAATATAATATAATATAATATAATATAATATAATATAACAAAATGGCTGGATATTATTATTATTATTGTTTATTATTATTATTATTATTATTATTATTATTATTGTGACCCACGTGAGTTTTAGGTCACAAGAAGATTAAATGAAATATGAAATGAAAATATATCTGTTATTTATTACTTATGTGTACTGTGTAATTATGTGTATTCCTATGTATTTATTTTCATTATTTGATCAATTACTTATTATTACTGTATTAACGTACTTTAAGAAGAACACAAAGTTGCATTTTTTTAAACTGTCAGTTAAGAGAAAGTCTTCAGTCAACAAAGAGCACAGCACAGCTGAACACCAACTCTCTGTTTTTATTCATTTTAAAGACCTCCAGAGTGAGGTCTGCAACATTATTATTATTATTATTATTATTATTATTATTATTATTATTATTATTATTATTATTATTATTATATTGAAAATAATCCTTTATTCAACATTTTTAATGCTGACTTTTAAAAAATATAAAATACAATATACAAAATACAATAGCCAGTATAAAATACAATACTGGCTGGATATTATTTTATATTATTATTATTATTATTATTACTATTATATTGAAAATAACTCTTTATTGAAAATTTTTATGCTGACTTAAAAAATATACAATATAATATAATACAATATAATACAATACAATACAATACAATACAATACAATATAATATAATATAATATAATATAATATAATATAATATAATAATGCTGACTTATTATAATATTTTAACAATACCTCAGTAAGAATATTGCTCTTTCAACATTTTATTAATTGTCATAATTCTTTCATGTGTTAAGTCTCATTCATATAAACGCAGTAGTGATTTTTCCCACGCCGTTTAGGTTTGTACAACAGTTTTCTTTACTCGTCTCATTAACACTCTGACAGTAGTCCTGTTTGATGAGCCGTAATTATTCGCATTAATTATCTCATCAGGGTTGTTTTAGCTCTCGTTAAAGCTGAGAATTAAACCGGAGGAATCGAGAGCGAAGGAAATAAAAAATTAGAGACGAGGGTGAAACACCTCAGAAAACATTAGGCCCCAATTAAACGTGTGAGTTTTACTAAACTCCGTAATAAAACAAACAGCAGAGAGCCATGCTCAAACCACAAATGAGGATTCCTGTTCAACTGCTAGAATACGCATTATCAGTCAAACCATAGGTCTTATAAAGCCCCCTAAAAATAAAATAATAAAAAAAGTAAAAACAAATTAAGTTATTTAATGAATTAAATTAAGCCCTCTAAAATAATATCAATAGTGAAAATTTTAATAAGTAAAATAATACATTTATTTTTTATTAATGTGACATGCAATAATAGTAAAATCATAGGTCTTATGAAATAAACAAAAATAAAATAAAAAAGCCCCCTAAAAATAAAATAAAATAATAAAAACATATAAATAAATAAAATAACATTTAATTTAAATTATCATGCACATTAATATTAAAACCATATTTTAAGAAGCCCCTAAAAATGAAAAATTAATTGTAATAATACTCATTAATAGCAAAAAAAAAACGAAAATATCTTATGAAGCCCCCTAAAATTAAATAAAATTGTTATAATGCACATTATTAATAAAACCACAGGTCTTAAAAAGTTATTTGATAAATTTAAATGAGATGCCTAAAAATAAAATCAATTAATGAAATATTGAATTAAAATTTTTTTTTTATTAAATTTGTTATATGCACTAATAGTAAAACCAGGTCTTATGAAATACCCTAAAAATAAAATAAATAAATGTTTTTTTTTTGCTATAATATGCACTAATAGTGGGCAGCACAGTGGGTAACACAATCGCCTCACAGCATAGTATAGGCGAATTGGGTAAACAAAATTGTCCGTAGTGTATGTATGTGAATGAGTGTGTATGGATGTTTCCCAGTGATGGGTTGCAAGCTGTAAGGGCATCCGCTGCGTAAAACATATGCTGGATAAGTTGGCGGTTCATTCCGGTGTGGCTACCCTGAATTAATAAAGAGAGTAAGCCGAAAAGAAAATGAATTAATAAAAGCAACAGTCCAACCAAAAGGTCTTATGAAGCCCCTAAAAAAGAATAACAAAAAAGTAAAAAAAATAAAATGAAGGTATTTAATACATTTAATTAAGCCCCCTAAAAAATGTATCCAATAATGAAAAATTAAATAAAATATTTTAATAAAAAGTGTTACGCATTAATAGTAAAATCATAGGTCTTACGAAATACCCTAAAATAAAATAAATAATAAAATAAACCAAAATAAAATGTGTTATAATATGCACTAATAGTCAAACCAGAGATCTTATGAAGTGCCTTAAAAATAAAATAAATTACATTAAGCCCCTAAAAATAAAATAAAATATTTTTATTTATTAAATGTGTTATAATACACAATAACAAGTCTTATAAAACTCCTAAAAAAATGTAATATAAAATAAAACAAAATAAAATGTGCGCAGTGGGTAGAGCTTGTTGCCTCACAGCAAGAAGGTTGCTGGTTCGAGCCTCGGCTGTGTCAGTTGGCATTTCTGTGTGGAGTTTGCATGTTCTCCCCGGGTGCTCCGGTTTTCCTCACAGGCCACATGAGTGTGAATGACAGTGTATGGGTGTTTATAATTTGGCGGTTCATTCCGCTGTGGCGACCCCTGATTAATAAAGGGACGACTAAGCTGAAAAGAAAATGAATGAACAAAAAAAAATTATTATTATTATAATTATTAATAACCAGTCAAACTTTGCAGACTCAGTGCCGGGTCCTGTGGCGTCATCGACTTCCCCTTTAATTTTTAAAGGTCCCGGGTTGTGCAACACCCCATAAGTGGTTCCGTTTTAGAGTGTAGAAGCTATGTTTTATGCACATATGCATCACTTTGGTTTTTATTGTACTGTACAAAAGTTATTTACACTTAAATACACAGTATACTGGATAGCCGAGCTGGGTATTGAACATTGGTTTATTTTCATATCTTATAGTCATTGACTAATTTTAATATAATGTTATGATGCCTAAAATGGAAAGGAGATAAAGTAAGTAATGTAAACTCATGTTCCTATAGTTATTATCATGTAAAACAGAAGCAAATATGTACTATTTAATATGAATGATCAAAAAGGTATTTTCCCAGTATTCAGTTGAATTACAATAGTTTTGTCAGAAAACATGATAGAGATCAAATTATTTTTCCTAGTGTTTGCTGCTCTCTGCTGGTTTCAAGCAGAACTGTCTGGAGTAGTCTAATTCTCTAAATAGATAATCTACACCCTTTCAAAAAAGCATTTTAGAACAACAAATAAAAAAGCGCCCAATGTTGAAGTGGTTCATCATAAAACAGAAAACATAAAATATTATTTATTACTTTCAGCAGTTTCTTATGTAAATTCAAAGGGTTTTCTATTCAATTACACTGAAATTTTTCATTTATAGAAATGCATTTGAATATGGAAGGATTTTAAAATTTGGTAGGCACAAATACATAAAAAAAAGGTATAGCACCTCTCATCAGTTGGAATACAATAATTTTGCATAGATTATGGAAGATATTTTTTTCTTTTTTCCTCTGATTACACACATGTGCAGGAACCAGCTAAATCATTTACAGCAACATAGACCACACAGAACCTAAAAGGTATACTTTCAAATTTGAGTAAAAAAAAAATACAAAAGCTTTTTTTTAGGTGTTTATTATAACACAGACAACATATACAGTTATTTTAAATACTTAAAAAAAAAATTTAAAGGGTTTTCTTTAAAATTATACTAAATTTTTGCATTTACACCTCTGCATGTGGATTTGTGAAGCTTTTAAATTTAGGTAGGTAAAATCCAGGCGGAAATCCCAAAACAGCACTGGACTTTAAAAGGTTAATGTGTATTATTATAATACGCATTAATAGTAAAACCATAGGTCTTGAGAAGCCTCCTAAAACTCAAACATTAAAAGCAAAACCTACAAAAACAGGTCTTATAAAGCTAGAGACACTAGATGAAATGCGAGTGTGGAAGTGGACCGTTTTCGTATTAGTGTAAACAAGGCCTTAATTTGGCCACAACTTGCTCTGTGTTTCAGCAAATGGGATGACTTTTGGTGACAAACCTTATTTTGCCACATAATTTAGAAAAATGCTTTGAAATTTTTCAAAAACTCAAAAAAAAAACCCCACTAGGGGTGTAAACCTACACTGGTCTCACGGTTCGGTTCAGTTACGATTATCATGCCATCGATTCGGTTCAATTCGATATCTCGGTGCATTGACGATGCTTTCCATACATAATTAGATTTTTTCTTTACAACACAAGAAAAAAAATAGTTTTAAAATCTATAAATATGTTGATATTTATATATTACTTGTAATACAATTTTGTCCTTTAATACAAGCAGTAATATATATGAACTGTAGCTTTAATTTTACCTGCTCAAAAAAAAAAAAACACTCTTTGTGAATGTTTTAGACAAAACTCCAACACATGCACTGTTACGCATGAGTGTATTCGTGGGTTGTTTCTGTGCCACTGTGTGTGTGTGTGTGTGTGTCTCTTTCTCTCTCTCGTCCTGTCCCATTACTGTTTCCAGGTCGCCCCGCCCTAATTGGACGTGCTGCGTGCGTGCGCTGTGATTGGTGCTCAGAAAACGCAGCATCTTTTAAAAAGGAAACCGATTGAGTCAGATCGCGGGGGGAGAGACGGAGAGCTTTTCAAAGACTGTGGCGTTCTTGTTTAAAACTTGTTGTAGTGCTTTTCTTGTTGATAAGTAAATTGTGAACTTTAAGGTGCTCTCCACCTTTTTCCTCTCCCCTCCTTGTTGTGCCTGTCACACACTTATATTGTATAAAAAAGCTGTAAGCTGAGCGCCGTAGGAGCTAGGTGCCATTTACTTTGACAATGACTTTTTCTCCTGTTTTCGGTTTAGTTAAGGAGTAAGAGAAGTATCTGTAATTTATTTTCTGCATTTCTTTTGGTTCATTAGGTAAGTTATCTTCGGGGTGGAGTTAGTTAATGTTTTGTTTATTATTTTGGCTTTGCTCAGCCCTGAAGCTATTTTTGTTTGTGCTCATTCTTGTTTTCTTGTATAACACAAACTTTTTCCACCTTCTCACAATAAAAGAACCTTTAAGGTCATTTAAATCATAACCTGCCAACTGTCTATTCATTTTCTTTCACTTTTATGTTCAACCTCAGCCCTAGACATTTGGGGTCGTAACATGCACAGAGAACAGCACGAGCATTCATAACAAATAAACTCATGTAAATATTATCCCGCTTGCTTTTTGAGCACTGGCAAGTTCTTACACCCCTATGATTGGTCATTGTCTTCACCCGCTCAACAGAAAGGGCTGCAATTAGAAACGAAAGCGCCTTATGAGTGACGCGAGAAAAACAGCCGCGGGTCAGTCTATATGTGCATAATACACGCTTATCAGTTAATCCGTAATAGAATAAATACAATACAATAAATTCGCACCACAGGCACGCTTGTGTCTGGATCCACAAGTATCACTTTAACAGCCGAGAGGAGAGGAACATTTACCTCATGAACATGTCAACGAGTCAAATGCTCAAAGAGTGTGTGTGTGGGAGAGAGAGCATTTCTCCCTAGTAGTGAAATAGCAGCTCCTGCTTTACCGTTCCTCAGTGTCAGTAAAAGATTTGCTTTTTAAGTAGTAGGAGTGTTTAATTTACTCACCCTCGCCTCCTTCGTCATAGTATTCTACCACGACATCGCGCATAGGAGATAAATGACGTCAGTGCGTAATAACCGGTTATGATCTATTACTGACCCAATATCAAATTGTCCCCATCTGCATCGCAGCGCACCGAAGAAACGATCAATTCTGACACCCCTAAAAAACTCTATCCAATTTATCACTATCAGCACTAGCAAGTTGACCACCCTTTTGTTATGTTGGCCCATTTTTGCCCCATTGACTTTTATTATAACAACATTTTTTGATTGTACAGCCATGACCCCATATTATTATGTATTCTTTATGGTTTGTGGTATTCCTTGTTGGGAAGAGGTCAAACTTGTAATTTAAATAGGATCTTCGAAAGGAGATTAACTCTATTTAGATTGCTACAATCCATCTATCTGTGAGACAGCGCTTTAAAAAGCAAAGCAGAACACTCACTTCTCTTAGTTGCTTCAGGGACAACACATACGAAGACATGATGCCAACCATAGAGGACTTCTAGAGGTCTCCATAATCCTGGACCAGGTGGTATCCTGAGCAGATGCTGTTGCAGTCATGAAGGAGTGGAGAGCATGAGACTGATTCCTGAAAGACCCCAGTGACAGATGAGTCTCCACATTGATCCTGTGGGCCAGTATGATCACCCGCCGGTGACCTACTCAGACCTGCAGCTTCTCCATGATGGACGTCTAGTGTTCTCCAACCTCTAGTGCCAAGACTGCAGCTCTGCACAAAACGTTTGGCCAGAGGAGAAATGGTCGTGCTCAACCGAGCCTGGTTTCTCTCAAGTTTTTTTTCCTTCACTTTCGTCAATTGGTGAGGTTTGTTCCTCACCCCTGGCTGGCTTGATTCGGGATTGTGGAGCTGCACATCGATGGATTTACTCTTCAGTGTTTGGACTTTCAGTGAATATTAACCACACCGAACTAAACTTCAACTCGGGAAAACTGGACTGACACAGTTTCAGTTTACTAGAACTTCTATGTGAAGCTGCTTTGACACAATCTACATTGTAAAAGCGCTATAGAAATAAAGATGAATTGAATTGCTGTTTCTAAAGAGCTCAATAAATGTTTTACAGACTGAAAGTGAAGGAAAACTCACCTGTGGCCAAAAGTGGACTGGAGAATTTCTCTCAAAGCTCATGTTTGATTCCTCCTCAATGAACACACACTGGATTGACAGCATAACTCTGGAGAAAACATGAAAAACAGAATGTTAGTGAGGTGGAAAGCACGTACACACACACACTCAGCCTGTGGGTTAACCATACAAAGCTGTCTGACTAACCCAAATTGATGTGTTCCTCTCTTCGGGGCGTCCTGTCAGTCTAGTCTACATGTTCACTCGTTCACTAGATGAGTTTCAGGAGAAACCGCGTCATCATTGCACTCCTGGAAGCACACAGGGACTCAGTTCACCTCCATTGCTGAAACAGTAGATCTGAATGTAGTGAGAGCCTGTGTAAGCATTTTAATGCATGATATGATATGATGACACACAAAGTCTGTTACAGAAGACGCAGCCTAATTTTATTTTATTTGTCGGCGCAATAGCCTAGTGGTTAGCACGCTGACATATGGTGCTGTAGCACTTTAGGGCGTCCCGAGTTCGAATCCCGGCTCGAGGACATTTCCCATCCCTATCCCCTCTCTCTCCCACTTCGCTTCCTTTCTGAAATACTGTCCTATACACTTAATAAAGGCAAAAAGGCCAAAAATAAATCTTAAAAAAAAATATATATATATATATTTTATTTGAAAATGTCTTTTACTAACCATTGAATTATATGCATTACTAATAAATATATACATATAGAATAAATATATAAATATAAATTTAAAATGCAATTGCAATGATTTTTTTATTATTATAATTATATAATTAAAAAATATGTTAGAATTTAAATAATAATAAATAATAATTATAACAACAATTATCAATACAATAATAATAATAATAACAAAAACAATAATAACTTGTATTATTAACAATAATAATTATTATTATATTAATAAAATAATTATGATTATTATTAAATTTAAATTAATACATTTTTAAATTAAGTAAAAAATAATCACACGTGTTACCTGAATAATTTATTAATGCCTTTATTTAATAACAATAAATCAATAAATTTATAGATAATAATGATAATAAAAATTATCTTTTAAATAATTTATAAAAAAGATAATAAAATTATCTATTAAATAATTTATAAAATAAATTATCACAATAATAATTAAAATATAATTATTAGTAGTATACCATATAATTACAGTATTATTATTAACAATAATATTACCAAGACACTAAAACACAGTTATGATACACTTGACATATAAAAATGGTATAGTTTAGTTCAAGCACCAACAGTCACTATTAACTAGTGGCTTATTACTCGCTGATCATGAAGATATTGGCCATTATTAGTACTCGTAAAGTATGATCATATTCTACATGCCTAATTCTACCTTAAACATTAAGCCAATACTACCCTACTTACTATTATTAAGCAGATAATTAGCAGTTTATTAAGCTAAAAGTCTTAGTTAATGGTCTGTTAATACCATGAATTGTACCCTAAAATAAAGCAAGACCAAAAGAACCATCAATTTAAATATGTTTATGTCACTAAATCTTAATTGTGCTATACCGTTTTGTGTTCTCAGAGAGGTGAACTTTTGTATTTCTATAGCAAGGATGCATAAAATTGATCAAAACTTTTAGTAAACGCATTCCTAACTCTTAAAAAAGATTTCTATTTCAAGTAAGTTCTCTAATTATATACATCGAGCCTCCCGAATCAGTGTCTTTATTTTTCCATCAGATCATTTCCTCCAGAGCGACTAAAGCGAGCGCATCGATCCGATCCGATGGCCAGACTTAATTACGTTTGATTTTCTCCAGGTTATTCCTGTTGTGATAGTCATCAGTCATCACTAACGAGAGCACAATCTGATTGGCTTGTTATCGGTTTCGGAGGTCAAGTTTGAGCGTATTGATCATTAGAGGGAAAAGTGGAGCCTAATGGGCCTTTATCATGATAAAAGCTCTCGGGGGTTTTCTGTTGAAGGTGCATCCGTGTTTTATGTGTGAAGATCACACTATATGGAGTCTCCAACACCCACATCTTCATTAATGAGACACATTTGAGGATATCAAGCGATCTGAGGGCATTTTGCAGATAAAGCCAGGAATATTTCTTTCAGACGAGTGCAGATTTATTAAACTTGGTCTCAGTTCTGATGTCAATTCATGCATTTAAAAAGAACGCTATGCACTTCAAATAAGCTCATTTTACTAGTCTCCTACAGTTAAAACAGTTGAGTTTAAAGTTTTTTTATTACACGGCTATCTGAAATACTCGCTTCTGATTGGTCAGTTGTGACATTCCAAGGTATGTTATTCTGAGATAACAACCAATCACCATTGAACGTCAGTGAATACATTCACATCTATATACTTTACATCCACTGAATGAATGAATATGCATTTCTGACATGCCGTGGTTTTTGACTACTTGGTGTCGTCTTGTAAATAAATAATCCATAGGTTAGTGTATTCTGCATTCAGCCAGTTTTGTTTCTGTCAGCTGTGCATTTCTGACTGTTTGGCACCATCTTGTGTCTGAATAATGTGCAGGTTAGTCTATACTCCATCAGCTGTTTTCATTTCTGTCAGCTTTGCGTTTTTGGCTGTTTGGCGCCATCTTGTGTTTGAATAATGCGCAGGTTAGTGTATACTCCATCAGCTGTTTTTGTTACTGATAGCTTTTTATTATTGACTATTTGGCACCATCTTGTGACTGACTAATACGCAGGTATGTGTATACTCCAGCTAGTTTTGTTTCTGTCAGCCTTGCGTTTTTGACTGTTTGGCGCCATCATGTGTCTGAATAATGCGCAGGTTAGTGTATTCTCCATCAGCTGTTTTCGTTCTGTCAGCTTTGCGTTTCTGACTGTTT
>CAIGQZ010035066.1:5770421-5780771 GCA_903798205.1 Danio tinwini
TATATATATATATATATATATATAAAAGTGTTTCCTTTATACATACAGTGAAAAACCGTAAATTGAATTTTCCCAAGAATTCTCTGCATGACGCTAAACTGAAGTATGCCTCATTTATTGTATTTTGGTATTTTGCTGTAAAAAATTACAATTTTTACTGTATTTTAACTGTAAAATTCTGCCAACCACAGCTGCCAGTTTTTTACAGTAAGTTTTAGTTTTTTTCTCCTGCTTAATCCAGCGCTAATCTGCAAACGTGAAGTTCAGATCTGGATCTGTTCTGCTTTTGCTTCCACTGAAGGTTTGAGGGCTTTGGATTTTTTTTTTTTTACATTTTTAAAAATCAGAATCAGAATCAGAATCAGAATCAGTTTTATTGCCAAGTGTGCTTAACACACACAAGGAATTTGTTTTGGCAACAGAAGCTTTCAGTGTACATAAAGTGACGAGTGACAACACAAAATTAAATACAAGAAAAGAAAAGGCAATAAACATTAAACAGATACATGCACATTAAAAAGATACATAAACATTAAAAAGATACATGCACATATTCATTTTATTAGTTTAGAAACACTATTTATACATTTCAGGTGTCTTTGTTACAGTACATGTATTTACAGTAGCAATTACGATTAATAACGCATGATTACATGTAAATAACCCTAAATCTAACTTTAATCATATAGTAAATACTTCTAATTAAGTATTACTCAGTATATAAATGGATATTTACACTGTAACAAAGATACCTTAAAGTGTCAACATAAAAAATGGTGATAAAAAAAAACGATAAAAAAAAAGTTACTGTAAAACATCTGAAACCTGTTTCATAGTGTTTCCTTAATATTTACAATGAATAACCATAAACTGACTTTTTCCAAGAATTCCCTGCATGACTCAAAGTATACCGCATACATTATGGAAGTTTGCTGTAAAAAAAATTACAGTAAAAAAATATGGTAAAAAACTTTTTTCTTTCACTTCCACTGATGGTTCAGGTGGTTTAGGTTTTTTTATTTAATTTTTTTTTACATTTTTTCAAAAGATACATATATTCATTATATTACTTTTTGTTAATTTATTTATACACTTTAGGTGTCTTTGTTACATTGTACATTTACTGTAGTAATTACAATTAATTATGCATGATTACATGTAAATAACCTTAAATCTAAAGTACATTCTAACCCTAACCATATAGTAAATACTTCTAAGTAATTAATATTACTCAGAATTTCAATGGTTGCACTGTAACAGGGAAACCTTAAAATAAAGTGTAACCCACACTGTAAAAAATGGCTGTGATTTAAAAAAATAAATAAAAAAACGGTAAAAAAAATGCTACTGTAAAAAAATATGCAAGTGTTTTCTTTATATATACAGTGAATAACGGTAAGTTAACTTTTTCTTAAAATACCCTGGATGACGCTAGCATACGCATACATTACAGTAGTTTGTCATAAAAAACTAAAGTTTTTAATAACATTTTTAACTGTAAAATTCTGGCAACCACAGCTGCGTGTTTTTTACAGCAAATTTTACTGATGTTTTTTTTTACTTGTTTAATAAATCTGCATATGTGATGTTCAGATTTAGATCTGTTCTGCTTTCGCTTTCACTGAAGGTTCGAGTGGTTTGGATTTTATTTTCTTTTTCACCTGGCAAGAGAAGCACAAATGCTTTCCTTACAATCTAGGAAAACCACAATGATTTAACAATGGCTGACACTGAGAGAATTTGTAAGAAACAGACGCAGACGGTACAATAAAAAGATGAATCGGAGCCAAGCGAGTGAATAATGGATGATTTCCTCAACAGTTAAACAGAGTCATTCTAACATTTGTCAGATAGAAATCAGCTAAATGAGAACCACTGCACATTTCTATTTCTCCTCAGATGTTATTCATCATACTTTGAGCTGTTGACTGTGAACTCTGTAAACTCAAATCAAGGCTTCATTTGTTTTCTTTTAAGAAACAGATAAAAAAAATTAACCCTTCGTCATCATTTACTCATGCACATATGACCTTAATGTAAAACACAAAGGGCAGCCTAAATAATGAGTACTTTGCATGATAACTAATCAAGTGTACATGTATTTTATGGTTCCCTCCAAGAATTTCCCCTGGGCCTGCTTCTGATCTTAATTGCTTTGTCTTATCCAAAGACAACCAAAGTTGTGTCTTATCACCACAGAACCCCTAGAATTCTCCTCACCCCTTAGCTCAATGTTTGTAAAGATCTATTCGCAACACAGTGCCCCCCTTCCCCAGTCTCTCTACTTGAGCCTTGTGGTCCAGTCTAGCTCTGATCAGTGGTCCAGTTACACAAATATCAAGTAAGGAGAAGAATGAGTTCAAAATAACAGCAAGAGCACACATTGTCTAATCTCTCTGATGTCAGACCTGCCATGGCAACAAGTGTGCAAGTACTCCACTAATGTTTCATGTTGATGTTTATAGGAAATGGCCTGAAGCTATTAAAAAAAATAATAATAATAAAAAAAAACGAGACATATTAATAACTCTGAATTGAATCTTTCATTTGAGGGAAAATCACTTTTTACTTGTTGCACTTTTAGATTAAATACTTTGGAAGTTTTTTTTCATTCACTTAGACCTGTATTAAATACTGCAAGAAATGTCATTTTCAAGCATCTATAATAGGGGTACTTTCAGCATAAATCGATTACAGCAGATAGATTTTTGCCCCTTATGCTTTTTTCCATATAAAAAAAATCTTTTGTGCAATGGAAAAGTTCCATGGATGTTTAAGGGTCTGCGCAAGAATGAGCAAATGATACAAGAATGTTCATTTTTGGAGGAACTCATCTCAGATCTCTTAGATTTTTTCCTCCTTGCTGATGCTACAGTGTGTCACCTGTTAAATAAGAAGAAAAAAGATGCTGTCTCTTAAATGTCAGCTTCGCAGCTTGAGCCCCGGCTTTTGGGGTTATTTCAGGATTAATTGATGCCTGAATCTCCATCACATGGAGGCACAAAGATAGATTTCACATCCTCAAACTCTGACAGCTTTACAAGGAGTCCCTCTGGTCAGTGCTATATGGGTGCCAGCACACGTCAGCGGGTGTCTGTGCACCTGTTACACTCCTACATCTCGCCAGGAATAACGGATCAAGGCAGAATCGCTCATGAAACACCAGGTTTTCCTCCCAGAGAGGAGATTTGGACTCCCAAAGCTACTCTCAGTATGATGATGAAATCTTTGGACATGCAGAAGCTTGAAAGTGATTTTTAAAACACATTGAATAGCCATTTACACAAGCTCCATCTAAAGCAAACCAGGTTCTTTGCTTAAAAATACAATGGCGATAATTCATAGATTGTTCCTTGGTGAAATATTTACCTTTCTTCTACTTCCCAAAGCAAAACAATTGCATTTCCTAAAATAAAAACAATTGAGTAAACAAAACCGAGTCTTCTGACATTGTGTGAATAGAGGTTAGGCTTGGGGCTGGATCCCTCAAAGCCACTGTTTAATCCCAGCAAGAGGTGAGCAATGGAGCATCTCCATCTTCCCCTCGAGCGAAGCTCTTAACTCCAGGTTGCTCCAGGCAAAGTGGCCCTGTAATGGAGATTTTCATTCATGATGTCAATTTTTAGGTCATCCCAGAGGGATAATTCACAATGGGTAGTCGCAGGAACGTCAAATGGGTTGCAGTTTTCAATTTAGGAGTAAAATAGAGCCTGTGGGTAATTTGTGGGTAAAAAAAAAAAGTGTTAACAAGTTGCTAAAAAATTTACCAATGTTCAGCAAAATTGATGGGAATGGAAATCTGCACAACTGGGAATTTCAAATATTTAAATAGTTTTCAAATAAGTAAATAGTTTTCTCATTTTAAAGACTTTCAACATTTGAAAGTTGTCCCAGTTTAAGATTTGCTTTATACATTTCTACACTACTGATAAAATAAAATTTGACCAACAGTGACTGTGTGATTTGTCAATTATAAAAACATCTTTCATAATTCTTGCCTGTATTCTATGGTGTCCCCCAAGGCTATGTCCTGGGCCCACTTCTGATCCTATGGTGTTTCCTAAAGCTATGTCTTGGGCCCACTTCTGATCTTAAGGTGTTCCCCAAGGCTATGTCCTGGGCATGCTTCTGATCCTAAGGTTTTCCCCAAGGCTATGTCCTGGGTCTCCTTCTTATTCTATAGTGTCTCCCAAGGCTATGTCCAGGGCATGCTTCTGATCCTATGATGTTCCCCGAGGCTATGTCCTGGGTCTGCTTCTTATTCTATGGTGTCCCCCAAGGCTACGTATGTCCTGGGCATGCTTCTGATCCTATGGTGTTCTCCAAGGTTATGTCCTGGGTCTGCTTCTTATTCTATGGTGTCCCCAAAGGCTATGTCCTGGGCATGCTTCTGATCCTAAGGTGTTCCCCAAGACTATGTCCTGGGCCTACTTCTGATCCTATGGTGTTCCCCAAGGCTAAAGTTAGAACGATTCTAAGAGCCCAGAGATACTATTAGAGGCCCACCAGAACCCCCTCCCCCCGGTCCGCAACCCCCCCACATGTACCACGCCCCCTCCCAGCTAACTGTCTTCCGCAATTAACTCAACAACACCCTTCGCTCTGTACTTTTGTTTACGATAACCGCCCCAGCCCCCCATAACCGCCACAACATTCCATCCTCTCGCCGCCCCTGGCCTCTACACTGTCATCTGCGATCCACCCCCACTTTCCCGCGCTCTCCACTTTCGTCGGCAACACCCATGAAATGTGTTCATAAGACCCATACCAGCCAGTGGAGCCCCTGGTCCTTGGCCCACTTCTCATTCTATGATATCCCCCAAGGCTGTGTCTTGGGGCCGCTTCTTGTTCTATAGTGTTCCCCATGGCTATGGTCTGAGACCACTTCTGATCTTATGGTGTCCCCCATGGCTATATTCTGGGCCCGCTTCTGTATTATTTTGTCTCCACCAAAGCTATGTCTTCTCACCCCTTAGCTCAGAGTCCATCAAGACCTCTTCACAACTCCATGCACCCTTCCCCTCAGTCTAACCAGTCTCTCCACTTGAGCCTTATGGTCCAGTCCAGCTGTTATCAGCAGCTCAGTCACCCAATTACCCAGTGAGGAGAACAATGTGCTCAAAATAACAGCAAGAGCACATATTCTCTAGCCTTTCTGACGTCAGGCTAGCCATGGCAACTAGCCTGCTCTGATGAACCATCCCACAGACATCAAACATTTCTTTTATTAAGATCAAAGCTTCCATCCTCCTAGGCTAGAATGATTTCTGTGTGAGCGCTAGGAGACACAGATCAGCGTGTTGCACACACACGGGTCATTTCTTCACATGGATGGACAACTAGACTCATACGTGCAAGTAGAAACATGAAATAGAAAGTCCAGGGGGGCTTTGAGCATTAAGAATAGCTTATATGCAGTACATAATTCAGTAAATAACATGCAGAAAAATAGTGTTATGACACTTGCTTATAAAGAGGGTTTCTGCAGGTTTCTTCAAATCAAATTTAAGACTTTAAGACCCTTATGAATGAAATTTTAAACTTATACAGGGCTAAACAATAAGGATTTTTTGCCTATGGCCTGGTTGCTTCTGTAAATAGTTTTTGTATAAATGGAAGATCATGAAACGTGATGTGTTGCTTTAGTTTTCATTCCCTGATTAGGGAATTTAATTAGTAGAATTTGCTGTAAAAATGTCTAACAGCTGTAGTGAGGTGTATCTCTTTGCAATAAATCCTTAAAAGTATATATATAAAAATAAGTTTTGAGATGGATTATAGGTGACTGGGTATTGGCCAAATTGGGTAGCTTTACATAGACATAGGGAAATTAAGACCTGTTTAAAACGATGTAAGACCTATAACACAATATTTCAGTGAATTTAAGACCTTTTAAGGCCTAAATTTAGTTTTTGAAAAGATTTTATAAGAACCTGAGCATACCGTGTTTAAAATTACCCCAAGATAAAAGAAAAAGAAAATTACAAGATTGCTTTAATTGGTTCTCATTGACAGCAATGAAATAAAATGAGGTAAATGCATACATTTTATAATGTTTTCAGATAAAAACAAAAACAAACATAAAGCTGCTTGGTTTGTAAGTTGTCCCAGTTTAAGATTTGCTTTATACATTTCTACACTACTGATAAAGTAAAATTTGACCAACAGTGACTGTGTGATTTGTCAATTATAAAAACATCTTTCATAATTCTTGCCTGTATTCTATGGTGTCCCCCAAGGCTATGTCCTGGGCCCACTTCTGATCCTATGGTATTTCACAAAGCTATGTCCTGGGCCCACTTCTGATCCTATGGTGTTTCCTAAAGCTATGTCTTGGGCCCACTTCTGATCTTAAGGTGTTCCCCAAGGCTATGTCCTGGGCATGCTTCTGATCCTAAGGTGTTCCCCAAGGCTATGTCCTGGGTCTGCTTCTTATTCTATGGTGTCTCCCAAGACTATGTCCAGGGCATGCTTCTGATCCTATGATGTTCCCCGAGGTGACTGGGTATTGGCCAAATTGGGTAGCTTTACATAGACATAGGGAAATTAAGACCTGTTTAAAATGATGTAAGACCTATAATACAATATTTCAGTGAATTTAAGACCTTTTAAGGCCTAAATTTAGTTTTTGAAAAGATTTTATAAGAACCTGAGCATACCCTGTATAAAATAACCCCAAGATAAAATAAAAAGAAAAAGAAAATTACAAGATTGCTTTAATTAGTTCTCATTGACAGCAATGAAATAAAATGAGGTAAATTCATACATTTTATTATGTTTTCAGATAAAAACAAATCTATATATACACAGATATTTGGCATCTTTAATCTACTTTTTAATGGTTATTTTAACTAATTAATTTCAGGAAATTTCCAAGGAAATATCCAATTTTCATTTAGTTTTAGCTTGATGTACAACTCTCATTAAATTATGAAAATTTAACAATCTATTTAGACATTTAAAAACTAACGACAGGCCCATAGCCAGCCTTGTGAAGGGGGTGGTTCTACGCCTAATTTTCTATTTATTTATGAGATTAAAATACTGCATTTCAGAGACATTTTAAGCACTACTTTTGCTGGATTAGCTTGTCGGTGGTCAACGTAACCACACTTTTTGATGTGCCAATAATATTTACTAAAGAAATATGAATACTTATTTTTTAAAACACTAATCCCACACATATCTCATTAGGAAAAAAACAGGAATCTGTTAAAGTTTTAAATGAAAAACTGTAGTCTATTGTCATTTATTAGGCAAATAACAAACTGACCAGCACATTTAACTTTTTCAGAATTTGGCCATTTAAATATTAAAACATTTAAACAATGAGAATAATGTAGAGCTTTGCGATTTTTCTAGCCTCTCTTGTAAAAAAGAACATTTGAAAATTCAATAACCAAATTAGCATTCAAATTAATTTTAATATGGGCCGCTTTTGGTGCTTCACAGCTTTTTATTGGTAATTTTTTTTGGTCACAAGAATAAGGCCCAAGATTAACAATAAAAGTTACAGTTCCATATCACTGATGTGATGGCATAGCAGTCAAAATAGGACAAATGAGCTTATTTATGATACAAATTATGGAACTTTGTCAGTGAGGGATGAGTCTTTCACCCCCTTTGACAATGAGTTCACTCTACTCAAATGGCCTCCACAGTCACCAGTTCTCAATCCAATAGAGCACCTTTGAAATGTGGTGAAATGGGAGATTCACATCATGGATGTGCAGCCAACAAACGTGCAGCAACTGCATGATGCTATCATGTCAATATGGAGCAAAATCTCTGAGGAATATTTCCAGTACCTTGTCAAATCTGTATGCCATGAAGGATTAAGGCAGTTCTGAAGGCAAAACTCAACTTCAACCCTGCACTAGTAAGGTGTACCTAATAAAGTGGCCAGTGACCTTAAAACTTAAAATTGACCATTAATGTATTTTTGCTTCCTCAAAGCAATTTTAAGAGAAGCACTTGTGGCAAAAAGTTCCCCATGCTATAAAATAAACCCCTGTTCCCAATAATACATTCTCCTCTGGGTCTCTTTAAGATACAGAACAACACTTCAGGAGAAAGATCCGTCATGCCGACACTTCTGCCAGGAATCTTTATGTCTCTTGGAAAGCAGTATGTATGTAATTTTGTTTGTGGAGTGATGGATGGCATAAATGTGTATGTGTGTGTCGTAGTGTGTGTCTGTCTGTGAGAGATCCCTTTGGGCACGCATGACAAATCAAATCCATCGTGGTTCTTGGCACGGTTTCACTTCGCCCTACCACTGTGCACCTGTGTACCACACACACACACACACACACACACACACACAAGAAATGAGTTCTGAGTTCATGACAGGCAGATGTATGTGAGTGACCAGGGAAATGTTTGTAAATCCCGGAGGGAAGATGTTTTTTTACAAACAGTAACTTCTTTTGTCATTGTGCTGTAAACACCAGAAAGACTAAAAAGGTCAGACAGGTGACCAGTGATGTGAAGAAAAAAGAAACATTTCTCATAATTAAGAAGAGAAAATAATATATTGCAAGTTGAAAATAATACAAAAGTTATTATTCTGAGAAATCAAACATGTCAGAAATGAAAAACAAAACGTCTAAAATACACAAAAGAGCAAGAAGAAAAGCCCAAATTGTGGTATTTACGCTCAAAAAGGCAAGAAAACAATACATATTTTGACATTTAAAAAAAATCTCTGAGCACAGTTTGATGAATGAGAAAAAAAGGTCTTCATGAGTCTGCAAATGTTTGAAAAATGTGCAGCAATGCATCATACTGTGCTCAGATCTCAGTTTATCGGTCCAGACTGATCTCATGTTTGTCAAAGTCAGCGATAAATTGATTTCCTTTTCTATGTATGTTTGCACATAATGTAGAGGAACACATATAATGCAGAGGAATCAATCTTTCAGACAGCAAGAATAAAGGTCTGGAAACAGCAGGAATATTCTCTCACATCTGATGTTTTCATCCGCTTCAAGAGGAGTATCTGTGTGGGATTCAGAGTTGATCTAATCTACAGGTTCCAGCGGTTTACTGAATTTGCTAGGATTTGGATTTGAGTAAAATATGACTGAAAATCAGGATTATTCCACCAAATATTGATTTCATAACATGCATCTGAACGGAAAACATTGATACTGTACAGGGCTACTGCTTATTAAAATTGATGTGCATGTCTGATAAAATAGCATTAAAAATAAATAGTTTAGTAGTTTACAGAATAAAAGTAAATTACATTTAAATCAAACACACAAATATAAATTGTAAATCAGGAGTTTTCAAGTGGTCAATCCATATTGTCTTACATATAGTAGTTATATGTAGTTCCGGCAGGTTTTAAGTGCATCACAGTTCCATATCACTACGCTGAATGATCTCAGTTACACAGCTACAACTGTCAAAAATCATAACAAAACACAACAGAAGGTTTTGGATAAGATGTGTAATAAACTAGTGCTACAAGCAGGAGCGGTTTGAAGACAAAAAAAATAATTATCTTTTATTATTAAAAAAATTATTTGATATACATTCAGAAAATGAATCACAACAAAGTTCATCATTAACTATTTGTAACCTTTTGATTTTATTTAATTCCTTAGAATCAATATAAATCTAATAATAATAATAATAATAATAATAATAATATTATATATATAGCTTTAGAAAAAGCCAGATCCAATTAGTTAAATTCTATGAGATTGGCTTATTTACAATATTTAGGGTCAAAATTGACACTGCTCCATATTCTACGAGATTGATGTAAATATTACACAAAGTTGTGAAGTCTATTGCAAAGAACCTGCAAATCAAAAGGAGTGGCGTTCTCATCACTACTGTACCTTTGTAGCTACCAAATAAGAACATGGTTTATGTAATATTAATAAATGCCATGTATATTTAATGAATAAGAAACATTTAATTATTACATTGCCTGTAAAAACACAATAGAATCAGAAAGTGGGGCCAAGACATAGCCTTGAAGAACACCATAGTATTAGAAGCAGGCCAAGGTCATAGCCTTGGAGAACACCATAGAATCAGAAACAGGTCCAGGACATAGCCTTGGCAGACACCACAGTATTAGAAGCCGGCCCAGAACATAGCCTTGGGGAACACCATAGGATTAGAAGCAGGCCCAGGACATAGCCTTGGAGAATACCATATTATCATTAATGGGCCCAGGACATAGCCTTGGAAAACATTAAAGGATTAGAAGCAGGCCCAGGACATAGCCTTGAAGAACACCATAGTATTATAAGCAGGCCCAGGACATAGCCCTGGAGAACATCATAGTATTATAAGCAGGCCCAGGACATAGCCTTGGAGAACACCATA
>CAIGQZ010035066.1:5781171-5797684 GCA_903798205.1 Danio tinwini
TATATCTCATTATTATTGTTATTTCCTGTCTAACAGTTTATACCTGCTCTTTCTGGGAAACTTCTGCTTAAAGTGTAGCGCACTTATTTTAGGAATGTCTTTTTGTTCAATCTTTTTGGATTAAAGTGTTTTTTTGAAAATGCTTTCATTATTCAAAATAATCTTAATCATTGTTTAAGACTTAATTGAAACACCTTGTTTTAAGGTTTAAACTAATATTTATTGGAAAGGTATATCTACAAATGTAAATAAATGTAAACCCCTTTTTAGCATATTCAAACAAGAACTATTAGCCTAGAGTGATGTTTAAACTGCCAATTTGTGCTCATTGCTTTGTATTTAATAGGCCTGTTCATTTTTATGTTTATATTACCCTCTCTTTTCCCCTTATTTCTCTCATGCGTTTGTAATATATTTAATTCATGAATCCCTTATTGTTTAAAAATGAACTAGTTTGTAAAGACTGTATTGTGTTTTATTTGTAAATCTTTTGTTGTTATGAATAAAAAATAAATAAAAAATGATGACGCCATGTGATCGGTCATCATGACTGCCAAAGTGTCCGGCTGTCCGGCTCCGTTTTCAACTCCACCCCCGCCTGCGCTCGGCTAATCTCGTTGATCACCGGCTGCAGCTGTGCTTCATGTCGAACGCACCTATTAAATTGTTAACCTGTGTCACGTGATCGTGGTGGAGGGTCACAAGGGTTACGTAGTGTGTTTATAGGTGGCACCTGTTAGGACAAATTAGGAAGGAGAGAGAGAGAGAGGGTGAACGGGGGCGCGGTATTCTTTGTTGACCAAACTTAACCAAAATCAAATCTACACTGTCAAAATATCAAGGTATGTTTTTTATTGGAAAATAAACGAGAGAAAACATTGGAACGACTTCTTGCCTTGTTTACATTTTATTTGATGTTTGCATCACAAAACATGTCTCTGGTTTAGCCTCTCAGCTGTTACTCCATGAGCCGCTACACATTATTATACAATGCATTTATTTGCATTATTAGCAATAAAACATATTTTTTTCTATTAAAACAATATTTTCTATAAAAAATTTTTTTTTAAAAAGTTCTCAACATTATACTCAAAATTCAAAAAATTATTTTGTTAGTTTAGTTGGTGTCCAACAGTGTGTGGCTTAATTATAACACCCTGTTACAACTAACCCCGCTGTGTCGTGTTTTAATCAAAACTAGCCTAAAAGACGGTGATCACAACAATATAAGATTTTACGTTCATACTTTCACAAAATTTTTTTTTTATAAAAAAAATAATCAACTGTAAAAAAAAAAAAAAAAACTTTTATGCTGCAAAAATGGTTTCTCCTGTGTTTCTCATCCAAATTTCGCCGAAATTTTTCAATAATTGGCAGGAAGACGTCTGCCGACACTGTGGTGAAAACCTCTGAAGCATGCCATGGCTAACCCTGAGCAAATTCCTTAAAACTCTGTGTTACATTTAACCCCGCGTTACTTTGTGCCCCGCGCTCCCCTACACCTCTGGAGCTGTAGTTAGAAACATAGTTCCTGGCTGTGTTCTATTCCCACTTATCCCCCCTATGCCCTATTCACTTAGAGCATTCTAACATTCAAAGTTGGAATTATTATAAAAAAAAAAAAGCATTAAGATCATCTTTCTTATGCAGAGTTCAGACTGCATGATTTTAGCCCTGATTTTGACTCGCCGACAGGTTTTGAGAAATCGCTGACAAATGCCTGAAATCACAGGCAAATCGATGCTAGTGCATGCGAGTGACAATCACACAGTATGAACTATCAAGGACGCGATATGAGAGAATCGCAGATGAGTCGCAGATGCCCGTGAAATATTTGGCGTGCTAAATATCTGGAGCTGTCGGCGATGCAAATCATGCCGTGTGAATGTGTTCTGACTGAAAATAACATCAGTGATTACCTACAGCCAATGAGAGAGCAGCATCCACTAGTATGGGTATCTGCAGGCCAGCGGGAGGCTGGGGGAGAAGCTAAAAGCATTTATTTTCAGTTGATTTGGACCCAAGAAATGGAGGAAAAACGAGTGTAAAATTGGCACGAGCACGGTGTCTGTTTGACGTGTCATCTGATCAATATCACAATCAGGTCGAAAAGTAAAAAAAGTTGAGGAGAGATTGTTAATTCTCTTCAAAAGCCAGGTGAGCAACACACGTTTCTAAAGCTAAAGCCTTCTGTTTACATTATGTTGTTAATAACGAAAGTTATTATATTTCGTGATCTATATTACGTGACCTCGCGTTGTTTCCATGTCACTTCTCACATTTGTTTGGCTGTGAGACGTAGTTTGGACAAAGTTGTCTGTGATTCTTCCTATTTTAAAGTCATGCAGTATGAACTGTCGCCGATCCATCCTACAGTGTAAACACAGCACCGACAGAACACTAACCCAGATAGTCATGCAGTGTGAAAACATCCGTCACACGACTACTTTAAAAATCAGGCAGTCTGAACTCTGCATTAGGTGTAATTTACTTTCAAAGTATTTTTACAGTTCAGTTTTAGCGATCTTCATGTTTACAATTGCGCTCCCTCCGTAGTGCACTTCATGGCGAAAGCTATAGGTGACCTATTATTTAAAAGCAGAATTTGTTACGTCTCTTAAAACTTGTGAAAACAAACAACATAGCATACGTTAATGCTTTTAATTTATAGTAGCTTATTTATTAAGTATCTGTACTGTATATGACATGGGCTTGTTGCTTAGAACTTTCTGCTGTGGTTTGCATGTGTCAAATTGTAAAAGTTGAGTAAAAAAATTTAATCCTACTAAATAATAATCATCATCAATAATATTATTATTATTAAAGTAAATATATTTATAATAAATAGCCTCTATTTATGTATTTATTTATATGATTTATATATGATATTAGTGTTAGCTTTTGTAAGGGATTTTATGTTTTAGAATAGAATATGTAATGTTCTCAATAATATTTGTAAAGGAAACACAGGCCCTATATGTGCCATTTACATATATTTCAATTAATATGGAAAGTGAGTGCATGTTTTTACCAAAACTAATATTAGATTTTTATTTAGCACCATTGCTAAATTAACAAATAATCAGTCATCCTTGGAACAAAATGTCCCACAGCATATTAGTAGTGATGACTTCATGAAATTTTTCAGTGATAAAATAGAAGACTTTAGACAGAAAATAGAAGATGTTAAACTTTCTGCACCACCTTATACTCCAGATCCAGTAAACATTCCACTGAATCAAAATAACCTACAATGCTTCAAAATCATAGAACAGGAAGAGCTAGATAAAATTATATATAGTTCCAAACCAGCTACATGTATGTTAGATCCAATTCCAACAAAATTACTGAAAGATTTGCTACCTGTTATAGGAGAACCTCTCCTTAACGTTATCAACTCTTCTTTAGCTTTAAGCCATGTTCCAAATCCTTACAAGCTAGCTGTTATTAAACCTATTATTAAGAAACCACAACTGGACCCCAGCAACTTAGCTAATTATAGGCCTATTTCAAATCTTCCGTTTATGTCTAAAATACTAGAAAAAGTTGTTTCTACCCAATTATGCTCCTTTCTGCAGATGAACAATATTTTTGAAGTGTTTCAGTCAGGTTTCAGGCCTCATCACAGCACAGAAACCGCATTAGTGAAAATAACCAACGATTTACTCTTAGCTGCTGACCAAGGGTGCATCTCACTATTAGTTCTACTAGATCTTAGCGCCGCTTTTGACACCATTGATCACAATATTCTCATAGACCGCTTATATTCTACAGGTGTCCAAGAACAGGCTCTTCAATGGTTTAGGTCATACTTAGCTGATCGTTACCAGTTTGTGAATATTAATGGACAACTTTCACAAGTAAAACTGGTAAAGTACGGGGTCCCTCAAGAATCAGTTTTAGGCCCTTTGCTGTTTACAATATACATGCTTCCCCTGGGGGACATTATTAGAAAACATGGGATCAGTTTTCACTGCTATGCAGATGATACTCAATTATACATTTCAACTAAACCGAATGAGATGTCTGAACTAAGCTAACTGAGTGTATTAAAGATGTTAAAGACTGGATGACCAACAATTTTCTTCTCTTAAACTCAGACAAAAACAGAATTATTACTTATTGGGCCTAAATCCTGTATACAGCAGTTCTCACAACTCGACCTGCAACTAGAGGGATACAAAGTTAGCGTTAGCTCTACTATAAAAGATCTGGGTGTCATATTAGACAGCAATTTAACCTTTAAAAATCATATATCCCATGTCACAAAAACTGCCTTCTTTCATCTAAGAAATATTGCTAAATTGCGAAGTATGCTATCCATCTCAGATGCAGAAAAGCTAGTTCATGCTTTCATGACTTCTAGGCTGGATTACTGTAATGCTCTGTTTGCTGGTTGCCCAGCATCCTCTATTAACAAACTTCAGCTAGTACAAAATGCAGCTGCCAGAGTTCTTACCAGGTCTAGAAAATATGATCATATCACCCCAATTTTATCCTCCTTACACTGGCTGCCTGTTAAGTTTCGTATTGAATTTAAAATATTGCTTCTTACCTATAAAGCCTTAAATAATCGAGCTCCTGTTTATCTAACCAACCTTCTGTCTCACTACAATCCAACCCGCTCTTTAAGATCTCAAAACTCAGGGCTTCTTGTAGTACCTAGAATAGCTAAATCGAGTAAAGGAGGTCGAGCCTTCTCATTTATGGCCCCTAAACTCTGGAATAGCCTTCCTGATAATGTCCGAGGCTCAGACACACTCTCACTCTTCAAAACTAGATTAAAGACCTATCTTTTTAGCAAAGCATACACTTAGTGCATTGCATAGCGGTATAACGCATGATGTGCCCCACACACGATTTTGCTTCTTGTTTATATACACTATGAACAGCAGCTACGCTAATTATTCTCCTTATTCTGTATTTCCACCTGGGGGTACTCATCTCGAGACCCTCAGACTATGCAGTGCCACTGATGCGATCCAAGACCAGCGACGAGACGATCCCAAGGTTTCCGGACCAGGCCGTATCCTGAGCTGCTGCTGTGGTGGTCATGATGGAGAGCATGAGACTGATTCATGTGATGCTCCAAGGACAGACGTGTCTTCGCGGAGGTCCAGCTACTGCGCCTAGACTGCAGCTCTGCACAAGACGTTTGGCCATAGGAGAAATGGTCGTGCCCAACTGAGCCTGGTTTCTCTCGAGGTTTTTTAAATTCTTCACTTTCGCCAATTGGTGAAGTTTTTTCCTCGCCACTGTCGCCACTGGCTTGCATGGTTCGGGATCTGTAGAGCTGCGCATCGATGGAATTGCTCCTCAGTGTTTGGACTCTCAGTAGTGATTATTAAACCACACTGAATTGAGCTAAACTAAACTGAACTTAAACACTGAAAACTGAACTGACACTGTTTCAATTCACTATAAACTTCCATGTGAAGCTGCTTTGACACAATCTACATTGTATAAGCGCTATACAAATAAAGATGAATTGAAAATTGAATTGAATTTTATTTTAAATGTGTTGCGATGGCAGGTGTGTCTGTCTCTCACTCCGTCTCTTACATCTGCAGGCCTCGCCCAGTCACGCAGGCAACGTGCCCTGGGATTGGCTGGAGTGACCCAGGGCGTCTTTTAAAAAGGAAAGAACGGGCGTGGGACGAGAGAGTGATTGTTGGTTGGCATTTTGTTTGAAGCTGTTGTCATTCTATATTTCATTCTTGTTGCTTAGTGTATCGTTGTGTTTTCAATTTGTGTAATTTTTGACTCCTTTGTGGTTTATTCATCCGTGTTTCCCCCTCCCTATTATTTCGTTTGGTTTGTGGGTTGACACTGTAAATATTGTATTGTACACGGTAAGAAGCAGTAGGGGTTGGACACCACCTTTTATTTTCTGTAAATATTTTCTCCTGTTTTTTTATATCTAGTTAGAGAGGTAGGGGTAGTTTTTGTATTTTTATTTCTGTTATTTTTGTTGAGGTTAGTTAGTTTCATTTGGGTGTTTAGTTAGAGTGTACTTTTTGTTTATTATTTTCCTGTGGTTCCACTCCGTGCAAATAGGCTTCACGTTTTTGGGTGATATAAAAAAAGAAAAAGAAAAAAAAGACAAATAAAGAGACCCGACACCAAAGAGTTATTAAAGTGATTTTTATTTGTCTAGTGGTCTTTTATGTTGCGGTTTTGTCCCTAGACCAGGGTCGTAACAAATGCATGTTTGTATAAAACAATATAATTTGCACAAAGAAATGATGGGGTTCCTCTCTTAAGAAACTGTTACTCCACTCTGTTTAGAACATTATTACAGGCGTTTTACTCTAAAACTAGCATGGTTTACGCGATGGATCTGCAACAGAGAAACTAGAGGTTTTGGAAAACACTCGTCACTACATCGTTCTTTTCCTAAATGATGCATCGTACTATGATAGTTCAGCTGCGAGTTACGTGTTGTTTGGGAAACGCACCCCTGGTAATTTTTTGGAGCATTTTTTTTGGGTTTTGTTTCCACTACTTTCTAAATGATCCATCTCAGCAAACTATTGTTTTATTATTATGATTATTCTTATGTTTGATTCGTATGCAGGTTCACACACTCACCTCATCATCATCATCAGAAGCAAAGGATTGTGGGATGCGTCCAGGCCACAGAAAACCATCAAGTGTTGAAATCAGCCCAGCAAACGGCTGATTTACTGCTTCATATCCCTACAATTACACAAATATTTCATTGCTTTTGTCAAGAACTGAACCGAAAAGGCATATTATGTATCACAAAGAGAACCCAGATGAAAAAAAATAAAAGGTGTATTGAATTTAACCGGCAGCAGACATACTGTAATGAAGGGTTTTTTCCTGGAATCCCTGAGTTTTTATATCTCATCATTAACATGTTCTCTTTAAAAATGACACTGAAAAGCGGCATCAGAAATAGACTTTTAAACTGAATTTTAACATGATTTGTTGACTAACTGTAGGAAATACGGCTGCACATATATTCTGAATATATTCTTTCAGCATCCATATTGCAGTATGATCACTGGCAATAGTCACTTCACAGGATATGCAATGTTAAGTTTATATATCATTACATTATTTATTATAATTTATCATTTTCATGTGTTTTTGAGGCCTGTGACTGTATAATGATATTAAAGGCATTCAAACAATTAGAAAATAAGAATAAGAATATTAAGAAATTGTACTATTCAATTAAATTGTATTAAATTATTATTTTTTTGTTACACAATTAACTGAATACTGTTAGACTCGGAAAAATGATAAAACGTTTATTTCAACTGTAGTTATGCTTTGCTTTTTTTATTGTATTGTATTGATATATGCTCGTTGATGGTTTATTATATTTTATTCAGATGCAATTCTCTTTAGAATTAATGAATCTGAAATTATAAATTCTTTCCAAATAGAGATATTTATTTACAGTGCTCAGCATATAGTACACTCCATTTTGATTTTATATATATATATATATATAGGGACATTTGAACAAAACAGATTGATTAAACAGATATATTTATTAAAATTATATTTTAGTCATAGAACATCTTTAGAAACGGAAAGATAATACAATTATATTCATGCAAAAATTGTATATATGTTTTGTTTCTGTTGACTTTTGCTATATTTTGAAAATGTTATTTAATATTTTTCCCTAACATATAAATTTGGGCTAATAATTTTTGAACCATTATTGTAAGTTAATTGTAAGCTCCAGATTTGGCTTCAGTACTGACTAAACTAATGTATAAGCACAAATATAATATTGTAAAGCATCCTATAGAAAATATTAATTTAAATGAGAGATTTGTGGGAGGTGTACTCATATACGCTGAGCACTGTATGTCATCTTATGAAACGGTATATATATTGCATTATACAGTTGAAGTCAGAATTATTATCCTCCATTAATTATAATTGTTGTTTTTTAATTTTTTTTATTAAAAACTGCTTTTATTCTAGCCAAAAAACAAACAAATGAGACTTTCTCCAGAAGAAAAAATATTATAGGAAATACTGTGAAAATTTCCTTGCTCTGTTAATCATCATTTGGGAAATCAAAAAAAAAAATCAAAGGGGGTCTAATAATTCTGACTTCAACTGTATATCGCAGTATAACAAAATATCGCAACGTTAGATTTTTTCATTGTCATGCAGTCCTAGTAGGATATTCATATACTATTATTAGGGGCCAAGCACTGAAGGTGTATAGGCACCTATTTTATCTGTTCCAATTCTTATTATTACTCTTCCGGCTTCTTCTTCTTCCGCTCTGGGAGTCTATGGCAGCCATGAGCCGCTTGCAGTATCTTCAACCACAACAAATTTGGACTCTAACTCAAACTCTCGAGCGCCACCACTTGTCCAAAATTTCACTTATGTTTATCGTTATAACTTTTGAACTGAATGGGCTACAATCAAAATTCTTTTTTCCTCTGATGTCTTGGCATAAGTTGTTTCAATCACACCTTATGACTTCATTTTCTGTCATGAATTTTTTTTTGCTATTTACAATTTTTCATAAAATCTTTTTTTGACAAACTCGTCCTAGGCTGTTTATCTGATTTTCACCAAAATTGAATTTAAAGGGCACATAGGTTACCACTTTTTCCAGATTTAATACAAGTCTTTTGTGTCTCCAGAATGTGTCTGTAAAGTTTAATCTAAAAACACCCATCAGATTTTTTATTATACCTGTCATAAGTTCCTTTTTTGTAGCATTTAGCAGAAGCTAGCTGTTTTCGTGTACTGCGCCTTTAAGGCTAGTCCTTCACGCCCACCGTTTCCACGTGCCTGGCAGCGGCTCCCTCGGCTGCGTCAGACAACAGACAAACACGAAGGAATAAGATCTCACATAACATTTGTGAGTCACACACAATGTCGTTAAAAAGTTCACACACACACACACACACACACAGCGCTGACAGGCACACACAGACAGCGCGCATATAGCTTTGCACTGTTTTTGCACGCAAATGTGACAGAATACAGGTTAATATCCACTGCTGTATGGATGTCTGTTATGTTAATGTACAAAATAAACCTGATTTAACGTCCACAAACCGGGATTGAAGCGTCTTTTATGATTGTTCTGACACGCGGCTGTGTTGATGAAGTTAATCGCTGTAATTTATTACACACATGCACTGTTTTAAAAAATTTTAAACTTGTAAAACTCACTCTTGATCACATTTGATGATGATTGATGATCCTAGCAAACTGAACAGACCTTTTATTTATGGTTGCTTAGTTTGCTCACGTCCTGGTGCTGTGTCTGGATGATATGATTACACATGTTACTACGGAGACATGTTAATACGCAGCTGTCAATCAATTCGGTGGGCGGGGGGACCGCACTCATACGTCAAGTTGCGGTCGGTCTCAAAACCGCTCCAATTGGTCCACCGTTTTTATGTTGTTAAATTGAAAAAAAAGGACTGGGTGTGTTTATATCACCCCAATATGACGGTCTAAACACTATACCTACACATATGTCTGTCCAAACAGCTTGAAAAGTAGATTTTTCACCATACGTGCCCTTTAAATTATTATTATTATTATATTTTAATATTATTATCGATTATTTAACAATGATTTATTCTGTAGACAATGGAAAACAATACTGCCTAATGGGGCTAATAACATTGACCTTAAAACGGTAAAAAAATAAAAAAACTCGGAATAAAACAAATAAGACTTTCTCCAGAAGAAAAAATATTATAGGAAATACTGTGAAAAATTCTCCTTGCTTTGTTAAACATCATTTGGGAAATTTTTGAAAAAGAAAGTCCACAGGGTGTTGAATAATTTTGACTTTGACTGGATGTAAATAAGATTAAAAAAAATTATATATAAATAACTTTAAACTTGAATTATTTTTGTTCAGCAATGAAAGCAAACTTCCATATTTTCCTGCCAATTCCTTATTTATTCCCATTTCTTCTTCAAACCTCATGTGTTGCATTTCAACAAGCCTACAGTACAGGCTAACATACAGTACAGCGCTTCATCTGAGACGAATGAGAAGAGAATGATGCCTCCAGATTACAGATGGCATTAAAAACACACTCCCCAGGGTCTAAAGATTGACCTTTACCCTGCTTATATGTGTGTATGTGTGGAAGTAATGAGCCGATCACCTTCTCCAGCACATATTCAACAGTGACGCTCGCTTATTGACCCGTTGTGCTTCACGCATTTTCTCTGTTAAGGAAAAATCCATAATTGTTGGGGCAGAGAGCGGAATTGATCCTGTCAGTGGATTATATTACCGCCAACAAGACCTCAAGTTTCCTCTAGGCAGACTGGAAATGTGTTTTCTGCATTTACTGCTGATTTATTCCTTGTCGTAGAGTCGGAGGTTCAAATGTTGCTTTAATTTGTTTCATAGCAGCTCTTTGATTTCTGTTTCTGTGAGTTAAATTAGCGCACTCGTTTTCCTGGTGGGAGAACCATCATCTGCGTAATGAATTGTCAGATAAATAAAGAGAGACGAGTCGAGCACTGCGCTGGAAAACCGCTCGGAGATTAATTTACGGTAGTTACTGTCAGGGCATCATTTTATACAAGTGGTTCAGTTAAAATGTGAGCTGCTAACAGAAGCATGGGATGTTAAATTAAAGCTTTTTAAAACACATGAATACACTGTATTTATTTATTTTTTATATATTTATTTATTAGGTAAAATTTTTTTTCTTCAATCAAAATATTTTTTTTTAATTAATGATTTATTTGTTTGTATTTTTTAATTAACGTATTTTATTTATTTTTATTTGTTTATTTGTATTGTTATTTGTTATTTTTACATTGATTAAAATTTTATCTTCATTTATTTACTTTTATTAATTAATTAATTTTTATTTAATTTTATTATTTTTTTATTTACATTTATTTCATTTATTTACATTTTACGAATTAATACATTTTTATTTTATTTATTTAAATTTACATTTTAACAATAATTCATTTATTATATTTATAAAAATTTGTTCATTTATATATTATTTTATATTTGTAATTTTATTATATTCATTTAAATATATTTTATGTATTTCCATTTTATAATTTTTTAATTTTGTAATTTAAATTAATTAATTTACATATACATATATACACACACATTTTTATTTTATTGATTAAAATGTATTTAAATTAATTTTATTTATTTACATTTGATTAATAATTAATTAACTTTATGTGGTTTATTTATTTATATACACATATAATTTTTTTTTATTTAATCACTTAAATGTATTATGTATTTCCATTCATTTTATGTATGTATTTATTTATTAATTTAACAAATTAGCTAATTGTGAATTTTAATCAGTGTTCAAACTATACATGATAAAAATGACCATAAAGACGTTCAAAATATTATTTACATTGTTGAATTATTTAAATAAATGCTGTTTGTTCAGCAAAAAAATAAATGTATGTCAAAATTGTACTGTATTTATTTGAAGTATTTATTTTCTTTTTTAACAGCAGTATTACTTGCATTTAGAATTTTGCACTGCAAAAATTATCATTTTATCTTAACATTTCATATAATATTGACATTATTTATGTATTTTAGGGTAATTATTTTGGTAGTTATTCATGTACGGTAGTTACAGTCAAGTCATCACTTTAAACAAGTGGTTCAGCTAAAATGTGAGCTGCTAACAGAAATTCAGGATGGTAAATTGAAGCTTTTTGGAAAACTTGTATTTATGAAATAAATATAGGTCTCAGTGCCACTTTTATCTGAATAGACAATACAATAAAATTTAAAAAATATATGAAAGGTTAACATAAAATATATTATAGCAAAATTCAAAATGCTGGTAAAACAGCTCTGTGGATCAGTGCTTAGCACTGTCTTTAACCACTGTCGTTAGCAAGTAGGTCAATGGTTTAAATCCTGGCCTGGTCAGTTGGCATTTCTGTGTGGAGTTTGCATGTTCTCCCTGTGTTGGCGTGGGTTTCCTCCAGGTGCTCAAGTTTCAACCAACAGTCCAAACGCATGTGCTGTTGGGAAACTGAAGAAACTACTGTAAATGTTTCCCAGTGATGGGTTGCAGCTGGAAGGGCATCTGCTGCTAAAAACAAATGCTGGATAAGTTTTTGGTTCATTCCGCTGTGATCTCTGATGAATAAAGGGACTAAGCCAGAAAATAAAGGAATGAATGAATGAATGAATGAATACAGTACTTTTTTGATGTACTAATTTCAGTTATTTAAATAAGAAAATTTAATCACTGTAAACAAAATTTTAATATCATGTACAGTTTGAACAATGATTAAAAATCACATTAACTTGATCGGTTAAATTAATAAATAATAAAAATTATTAAAACAATAATAAAAAAAGAAATAAAATAAATAAATAAATGAAAAAGTAAATAAATAAAAAAAGAAATAAAAAGAAATAAAAGTAAATGAATGAATTAAATAATTAAAATATATAAATACATATAAATAAATAAATATATGTATAAATAGGTGGCTCAGTGGGTAGCAATGTCGCCCCACAGCAATAAGGTCGCTGGTTCGAGTCCCAGCTGGGTCAGTTGGCATTTCTGTTTGGAGTTTGCATGTTCTCCATGTGTTGGCGTGGGTTTCCTCAGGGTGCTCCGGTTTCTCCCACAAGTCCAAAGACATGCGCTATAGGTGAATTGGGTGAGCTAAAATTGTCCGTAGTGTGTGTGTGAATGAGTGTGTATGGATGCTTTTCAGTGATGGGTTGCAGCTGAAAGGACATCCACTGTGTAAAACATGTGCTGGATAAGTTGGAAATTCATTCCACTGTGAGATCACCCCAAACTAATAAAGGGAGTAAGCCGAAAAGAAAATGAATGAATGAACAGAAAAATAGTTAGTTCAAAATAAATAAATAAAAATAAGTAATTCAAAATTAATGAAAATACATTTAAACACATTTAAATAAATAAATAAATAAATAAAATAAGTGAATTAAAACATAAAAATAAACTAATTAATTGAACAAATAAATAAATACAAATAAATAAATCAATTTAAAAACAATAATAAATAAACACACACACACAGAGCAAACAAACATTACATAGAGACTGACACCTACCTGGCAACCATCCAAATCATCCTAGCAACCACACAGAAATTAGCAACTCCTTACACAACCTTCATGTTTATTTAATACCTAAAAAGACCTCTTAATCAGTGACTGTAATAAAAGCAGGCAGTATCTGACACTCAATTGGAAGATTTCCTCATTATGACGGCTCTAAAACTCATTCATGTCTTATTTAGTTCACTCTAACTGTTCTCATCAGAGAGAACACAGCTGTCGAGACAATAAAAGCATTTTTAGAAGTGACAGTGCAAGATTAACAGAGAGACGATAACACTGAAGGCAGAAACTCTCAAAACGACCTGCATCTGTGAGGTCACGACCAGGAGACAGAGGTCAGAGGTCACGACCCTTGAGCAAAAAAAAAACACAGAAAGAAAACAAGCACTGTAGCCTGACTCACTGTACCCTGATAAAAATAAAGCTTTAAAGCTCAACAACGAGCTTCAAAACAATCGCTTTGCCTGAAGCAAGAGTTCAATAAGCCAAGCTGATTAATAAGCCATTTAGATCTCTAGAAGTATTTAGTGCAAAGAAAGGCTGTCTGATGGTATACGGTCAAACCAAAATAATTATTCAGACAACATGTCACTGTATATTCCCTATAGCTACAAAATGGATATATATATATATATATATATATATATATATATATATATATATATAAAATAAAATAAAAGTTAACTGTCAAAACATGATCCAGATATTCCAGATACCTTTAATAGAAATGTACAGTATGTAACTATTAAAAAAACTCACTGTTAGTATCAAAATATTTAAACAACTATCAATGAAGGGTTTTAGTCACATTTTATAGGTATATTATTTCAGTATTGCATTTGATATTTAATAAACTGATAGCTCCACCCTAAATGACTGATAGCTCCACCCTAAATGACTGATAGCTCTGCCTTAAAGGACTGATAGTTCTGCACTAAATGACTGATAGCTCCACCCTAAATGACTGATAGCTCAACAGTAAAGGACTGATAGCCCTGCCCTAAATAGGTCGAAAGATAGACCCGCCCTAAGATTAATAGAATCACCCACAATACTAATAGCACCACCCACAGGACTGACAGCCCTGCCTTAAATGACGGATATCCCCGCTCTAAATGACTGATAGCTCCACCCACAGGATTAATAGCCCTGCCATAAAGGACTGATAGCCCCATCATAAAGGACTGATAGCTCCACCCTAAATGACTGATAGCGCCGTCCTAAATGACTGAAACCTCCGCCCTAAAGGACTGATAGTTCTGCCCTAAAGGACTAATAGCTCCACCCTAAATGACTGATACCTCCGCCCTAAAGGACTGATAGCTCCGCCCTAAAGGACTGATAGCTCCACCCTAAAGGACTGATAGCTCCACCCTAAATGACTGAAAGCCCCACCCTAAATGACTGATAGCTCAACAGTAAAGAACTGATAGCCCCGCCCTAAATGACTGATAACCCTGTTCTAAAGAACTGATAGCTCTGCCTTAAGTCATTGACAGCCTCGCCCTAAATGACTGACAGCTCAACAATAAAGCTGTGGTCACACTGGACTTTTCCCCCCATAGACGTCCATTTATACACACACAAATGTGTCAGACCAGAAACGCAGGTGCAAAGTTCAAGCTTGGTGAACTCTAACCTGTAAAATCACATCACTTGACGCGTGAGACCAATCCAGGATCAAAACATAATCTCTTTGGACAGAAATTTAAAACATGGAGCAATCGCTCACCTTTTTTTAATGTCTAATTATCTTGTTTAATCCCGCCCCTTTTCGCAGCACCCTACCACAGAATCTCACACACACAAACTCTAGTGTGACCGCAGCTTAAAGGACTGATAGCCCCACCCTAAAGGACTGATAGCCCAGTCCTAAGTCACTGATCGCTCTGCAATAAATGACTGATAGCCCCGCCCTAAAGGACTGATAGCTCCACAATAAGACTGATAGCTCCACCCTAAAGGACCAATAGCTTCACTCTAAATGACCGATAGCTCCACTATTAGCTCATCCATAAATGACTAATAACCCCACCCTAAATGACTGATAGCTCCGCCCTTAATTACTGAAAGCTCTGCCCTAAAGGACTGATAGCTCCGCCCTAAATGACTGATAGCCCTGTCCTAAAGGACTGATAGCTCAACAGTAAAGGACTGATAGCACCACCCTAAAAGACTGACAGCTCACCCAAAAAGGCAGATAACTTCGCTCTAAATGACCAATAGCTCCGCCCTAAATGACTGATAGCTCCACCATAACGGACTGATAGCTCCACTGATAACTCATCCATAAATGACTAAATCAATGACCACCCTAAATGACTGACAGCTCCATCCTAAAGGACTAATAGCTCTGCCCTAAAGGACTGAAAGCTCCACCCTAAAGTACTGATACCTCCACTGATAGCTCATCCGTAAATGACTGTGGACCCACCCTAAATGATTGATAGCCCCACCCTTAAGGCATTCCATGTAACCAGAAGTGAAAAGTCATTTTGAGGTGGAGGGAAGGTCATGACGTGATTAAAGATTCTGAGGGTAAATTAATTTTGACAAAATAAAGACACAGACACATTGTTTATAACAAGCACTACTATATACAATAAAAAATAAACATCTTTCCAACATAAAGGTAGTATTTCACACCAAATATTTTCTAATTTCCTTTACTCATATTAAAACAGCTGAAAGCAGTTATGTTTAGGTTGCAATAACACTTCAATAAATGAGGAGTCTAAAACTTGAGCGTTTTGGAAAAGCCTAAAACTTCAGCATCTTAGAAGCATCAAGAGAAACGCGTGCTCGGGATGACCTAAATTTCTTCATTTCCAGTGTCAGACATAATCTGTCCTGGAGTGACTGCGTTCTGCTCATTTATTGTTGCTGCTGTTTTGGGTCCAGGAATAAATGTTTAAGCAAGTGCAGAGAAGTTGGTTTTGTAAACATCATTTTTCCCTCATGGCTGCGGCGCTTCACCTGTGATTTACAGCGCGGTCGGGCTCTTCCGGCGGGTCACGGCTGAATTAATGCGCTGCGTTCAGAGCTGGAGATTGTTTACTGAAACTGACAGCTCTTCCTCCAATACTCCGCGCTGGTGTCCCTTCATCACGCGTGTTTACTGACAGGGCCATATGCTCCTGTGTTCGCAGATTTAATGTTGTTTTGTGGACAGATGCATGCAAGAGAGAGTGAATCTAAGCGTAGTACAGAGCCAGTGAAAGTGTTTAATGTGAAACTGAGAGGATTTTATTATATAACAACTGTATTGGTATTATGAAAGATACACAAAACTTCAATGACACTCGGGGGATAAGAGTAATTCAGTCATTAATGCTGGTTCAGTTTCTTGACACTCGGTGTAGTGTGTGTGTGTGTGTGTGTGTGTGTGTGTGTGTGTGTGTGTGTGTG
>CAIGQZ010035066.1:5813146-5827313 GCA_903798205.1 Danio tinwini
GTGTGTGTGTGTGTGTGTGTGTGTGTGTGTGTGTGTGTGTGTGTGAGAGAGAGTGTATGGATGTGTGTTTGATTGTGTGGTGCTTTGTCGGTCGAATGTGTAAAGAAAGAAAAGCTGGTAAAATTCATTACTTTTACATTTAGAACAAAGTGCGAACAAACAAATGATAAACTTTAGTTTTTTGGGCAAAGAAACCCCTTCAATATGATTTCACCGATATATTAAAGTACTCAGAAACCAATTAGAGTTCAACTGTGCCCCTGTTGGAATAATTACAGCCATGCAGAAACCATAAGACATCAGTTGTTACAAAACAACAACTAAAAATGCTCAAGACTCCATGAAAAAAAAAAAGTCCAAATTCAATTTAAGAGTCACACGCCATCTAATCTGCATTCATTATCCACACACGCTTAATTATTTGAGTTTGCGAGGCCAGAGAGAGCCGTGACGGGTTAATATTAGCGAATTAGAGAGTGGGATGAGGGTTATCCACACCACCACAAGCCTTGTTAACACAGGGGGAATAATGGCTTTTTAATGCACAGCCATTAATAGCTGTGTGTACACACATATAAACACCGAAGGGGGAAATCAACTCTGCTGTTTAGTTTTGGTTGCCAGATACTGTACTGTGTTTTTAAGCACTCCAACATTATTTGGACAGCATTCAATGGGTTACTGATGAAGTGATGTGTAGAAATGTGTGTAGGAACATCTGTTTTAAATATAGTTGTGTTTATCTGCTGCTACTGTTTGTTGGGTGTTAGCATAAATTGTAGTAGGAAAAAGAAAAGTGTTTAATAAATAAAGCTCAATTTTTAATAAGAGGTGTGTTTGTGCTAAAAATATGGATATTTACATAGAGCACAGTGCTATTTCACTGCAGCTGAATTGTGGAATATTAGTAAACAAAAAAGCAAAAATTAAATAGCAAAATAAAAACAAATGCAAAAACACATGCATAAGATAAGAGGCATGATAAAGCAAATAGTAAACATTAAGAAAATAATAATAAGCAAATAAACAAATAGCAAACAAACAAGCACATTAAAAGAAAAACCAAATACATTGAAAACAGCTAAGAAAAAATATTGAAAAACAATTTGATTAAATGCATACATAAGTAATAAAATAAAGCAAATTTAATTCCAAAAGCATATATAGTTAAATATAACTGGCAAACAAATGAAAATAGCAAAAAGAAAAAAATTTATAAAATAAAACAAAACAAAATAAAATAAAAAATGAGAACAAACCAACCAACTAAACCCAACTGAACTAACCAACCAAACCCAATCGTGGTTTCAACACAACCAAACCAAACCCTACCGAAGTGAACCAACCAAACAAACCCAACCAAACTAACCAACTAACCAACCCAAACTAATCAACCAACCAACCACACCCAACAGAACTAACCAACAAAACCCAACCAAACTAACCAACCAACCAAACCAAATACAACCAAAGTAAACCAACCAACCAAACCCAATCAAACTAACCAACCAAACCCACCTGAACTAACCAAACCAAACCCACCTGAACTAACCAACCAAACAAAGCAAAACATACCGTAATTTCAACACAACCAAACCCAAACGAAGTAAATCAACCAACCAAAAAAACCAAATCAAACCCAAACTAACCAACCAAACCAAACTGAACTACCCAACCAACCAACCAAACCAAACTATGGTTTCAATACAACCAAACCCAAGCAAAGTAAATCAACCAACGAAACCAAACCAAACCCAATCGGACTAACCATCCAAACCCAACTGAACTAACCAACCAAACCACCAACCAACCAAACCAAACCGTAGTTTCAACACAACCAAACCCAACCGAAGCAAACCAACCAACCAAGCCATACCCAATCGAACTTACCAAACCAAACCCAACTGAACCAACCAACCAAACCAAACGAAAACAAACCGTAAATTCAACACAACCAAACCCAACCAACCCGAAGTAAACCAACCAACCAAACCAAATCAAACTAACCAACCAAACCCAAATGAACTAACCAACCAAACCAAACCCAACTGAACTAATCTACCAAACAACCAACCAACCAAACAAACTAAACTGTGCTTTCAACACAACCAAACCCAACCGAAGTAAACCAACCAACCAAATCAAACCCAATCGAACTAACCAACCAAACCCAATCCAACTGGGTTGGGTAATGGAAAAAAGTGCAGACACACAGAAAGTGAAGTACAGCCCTTCGTTTATAAAAAGTTTATTTGTCTCACTGAATAAAAGTTTTTGAACTCGCCGCACGCAACTGCTTTCCTTTATAACGTTCAAGAGAAACTGTCAAGTCGTATATCAGTCATGCAGAGGCGCTTCAGCTATGTGTCACTGGGTCACAGTTATTTAGAGCCGCGGTCACAAAATACAGCAGGCAAGCAAGCTGAAGCGGACAAAACCACTGCCGAGGCAAACACACACAGATGCAGAGACTCAGGAGAGAGAGTCCAGAACAACTGCCATCCCGTGAGCCTCTGCTGTGTTTGTGCGTGCGTGTATGCATGAGTGTAATACCAGTAATTTATGATCTTGTGAGGACTTTTTTTGTCTCCATAAAAAATAGATTATAAATCATCTAAAATGAAGAGTCTGTTGTGTTTGGGTTGTGTGGAAGAAGACACAACAGACAGTCTGTAGACTATAAAAATCATTACGTGACATTTATGGGAAGACCCCATAACACATGAATCATACAACATCAGTTTTATACAAACTCAAAAAAATATTTTGCTGCTTGTTCAAACTATTTATAATGAGCTGAATCAACAATTGTTTTTTTGCAATAACTTTAATTACAAAATAATTGTTTTAATGTTCAATCAACTTAAATTTGTAAACTCTAAGTTGACTTAATCGATTTTTGTTGGGTCAGGATGAAGAACCCTGCATTTTTTACAGTGCATTATCTAAACGGTAAATATAAAATAAAAGGGTAACACTTTACAATGAGGTTGTATTGGTGAATGTTAATGCATTTACTAACATAAACAATAAATAATACATTACAGCATTTGTTAGTTAAAATCATGTTAGTTAAAGAAAATGGAGTTGCTTATAGTTAGTTTATGTTAACTCATTGTGCATTAACTAATGTTAACAAGCATGAATTTGTATCCTAATAACGCATAAGGAAATGTTGAACAATGGTTAATAAATGCTGTACAAATATTGTTCACAATTAGATCACGTTAGTCGATGCATTAATGAATGAAACCAAGCTTTGCATCAATGTATGGCCTGTTAGAACACTGTAAAGAATAAAAGTTGATTTAACTTACAAAACCCGTAAGCAATTTTGAGTTAACTCAATTAAATTGAGAAACTATAGTACTTGGGTTTGAGTCAAATGGAAAAACATGCAAAACAATTTGCCTCGCGATTTTACGTTGAGTTAACTTTTATTTGGATACAACCACTCAAAAATCTGGAATCAGAGATTTCAAAAACGCTGAAATAGTGAGACAAATTTTAAAAATAATAATAATAAAGTTGTCTAAATTTAGTGAAATGAATATTAGTAATTAAAAAAAAAAATTTTTTTATACAGTTGAAGTGAAAATTATTTGCCCTCCTGTGAATTTATTATTATTATTATTATTTTATATTTCTCAAATAATGTTTAGCAGAGCAAGGAATTTTTCCACAGTATTTCCTATAATAATTTTTCTTCTGGAGAAAGTCTGATTTGTTTTATTTTGGCTAGAATAAAAGCAGTTTTTAGAACCATTTTAAGGTCAATAATATTAGCCGCCTTAAGCTATATATATTTTTTGATTGTCTATAGAAAAAAACACTGTTATACAATGTTAATATACAACTTTCCTAACTACCCTAACTTGCCCAGTTAACCTAACCTAGTTAAGCCTTTAAATGTCACTTTAAGTTGAATACTAGTATCTTGAAAAATATCTAGTCAAATATTATGTGCTGTCATCATTGCAAAGATAAAATAAATCAGTTATTAAAGATGAGTTATTAAAACTATTGTTTAGAAATGTGTGTAAAAAAATCTTTCTGTTAAACAAATAGGAGAAAAAAAATACAATAATTCAGGAGGGCTAATATTTCTGATTTCAACTGTTTATACAATATAGTTTCTGATCCTAGACGCATTCTCACTGGCTGAAAGAGCATTTTAACATTTCCAGCTTCAAAACAAGCACTGCAAAAGAAAGCTTTCTCCTTCCAGACTGTCATTTTTCCTGTCAAACACCCTCTATATATCTCCAGGTCTGGGTAGGAAACCCTGAATCCTCTTTTAGAGGAGTAGATAATGGCTGGCGTTTCTCCCACAGCAAATCTCTGTCAGACCGGCTCTACTCTATTATGTTGTGGAATAATTCTCTCTCCTGGATCCTCGTCATGTAATAAATTCTACCTATTAAAACGCAGCCGGCTGCCATTTGAAATCTCCCCGCTGTCACCGTCGCGTAATGACACTGAAGATATTCTGGGTTTAATTCTAGAGGTGTTTGAATAGACGGAGTGCTACTGCGAAGTTTTAATGAAGTTGGATGGCAAACTCTGAGATCAACGTGTGGATGTTATCAGTTGCTATTGGAAACCTATCCCTCGGTCCGCATGGGGAATAAATGCTGCAAAACAAGTCGTGCGGCGCTCAGTATTAATACAGGCTGTGAATGAGAAATAAATACAAATGTACTGCTTTATATGTGCTCAAATAAATATGAATAATTATATACTATACTGAAATATTTAGCTTTATTTGCTTTTAATAGCAATATGTTTATTATTTTTGTCCTATGCATGCATTTATTTGAATTATTAGCTTTTTGATATTGATTTGCTAATCTGCTTTTGTGTATTTATTTATTTAATTTTTTCCTTGTATTTAAGTATTTACTTAATGGGCTTATTTATTTGCAATAAAAAAATAAAAAAATTAAATAATGAATAAATTTAAGCGAATATACAAAAGTAAAACCAAGTATAACCAAATAAATCAATAAATATATGCAAATGAACAAACAACAAAGCAAGTAGGCCTGGGCGATACAGCTAAAACTTCCGGTCTCATTTACTTCCATTCATTTTAAGAGGTTAAAAACAGTTTGTTATGCTGCTTGATGTTGCAAACTGAGGTTTTCTTATTATATTATTCTATTTTGTCTGTATAATCATGCAAACACTTGTTTGTAGAGCGAGTAGTTTGAGTCGTTTTCTGCCGTTTATTATTCCTAGTCATTTCTCCCATAGGCGACTGAATCGGAAGTTCTAAAACAATCACAAAAACCAGCGCACTTCCACATTGAAGAATAAGGTCAATAGGGTTTGCTATTTATGGTGACTTGAGAAAGCCAACATACTGTTATAATACATAAACTTAATATTCTTCTGAGACTAATTTCTATATGCATCTCCTCCTAGACTATTCATACTACAACCAACAAACTTTCTCCAGACTTCCAAACTGGTCTGACTCGGGTTGCTATATCTTTTCCAATTGATCCGACTTAGTTTTTCAAAAAACTGACCAGGAAAAATTGAAAAAAGTCCCATAGACTTAACATTGGACCAACAAGCTATTTTATGCTAGAAACATGCTAGCATAATGCTAATTTATACTAGAAACATGCTAATTTATGTTAGCAACTGCCTAGCAACCACCTAGCAACACCTTAGCAACCGCCTAGCAACACCTTAGCAACCACCTTGCAATGCCTTAGCAACCACCTAGCAATGCCTTAGCAACCAATCAGAACACCTTAGCAACCGCCTTAGCAACCACTCAGAACATCCTAGCAACCACCTAGCAAAACCTTAGCAATCACCTAGCAATGCCTTATCAACCACTCAGAATACCCTAGCAACTGCCTAGCAACACATTAGCAACCACCTAGCAAAACTTTAGCAACCACTTAGCAAAACCATAGCAACTGCCTAGCAACAACTTAGCAACCACCCAGCAACGCCTTAGCAACCACCTAGCAACACTCTAGCAACACCTTAGCAACCACATAGTAACACCTTAGTAACCGCCTAGCAATCGCTTAGCAACACTTAAACAACCACCTAGCAACCTCTTAGCAACACCTTAGCAACCACCAAGCAACAGCTTAGCAACTACTCAGAATACCCTTGCAACCACCTAGCAACATCTTAGCAACTACTCAGAACACCCTAGCAACCACCTAGCAATCGCGTAGCAATGCCTTAACCACTCAGAACACCCTAGCAATAGCCTAGCAACACTTTAGCAACCACCTTGCAATGCCTTCGCAACCACCTAGCAACGCCTTAGCAACCACCTTGCAACACCTTAGCAACCACCTAGCAACACCTTAGCAACCACCTAGAAACCGTTCAGAATACTCTAGCAACACCTGAGCAACCACCTAGAACATGCTAGCACCTGCCTAGCAGTTCCTAAGCAACTACTTAGAACACCCTAGCAACCGCCTAGCAATGCTTTAGTAACCACTCAGAACACCCAAGCAAGAAACATGCCAATCCATACTAGAAACATGCTAAAACATATGTACTTATCCATCTATGCCAGCTGTTTCAACCATAAATACTTCAATTATTTAAACTTCAAAACTAATTCAAACTTTAGACTAGGCTTTCTAAAGCCACCATAAAGTTTGTCTATGCACTTTTCTTTTTGCATACTGTTACAATCTAAACAAAACCTTGCTGTCATCCCAACTTACACCAATCAAACTGACCAAATATATTAAGTTGACCTAATTATAACCCTATTAAAATAAGTTAAAGCAGCATAAAAATATTTGTTGTCTTGACTGTCATAATATTTTTACAGTGTTAAAAAACATACCAATAAAGAGAGAACACAAATAATGTGTAAAAGCCAATGAGGTCTAAAAACCACAGAAATAAAAATGTAGCCGCCGTTATAACCCACCCACTCTCTCGTAAACCCCACCTTCTATAGACAGAGTAATGTTAGCAAACACTGTCAATCAAAATGACGGACAGCCAAAGAGCACGTCACAGTCTGACAGACCAAACATCATCCCAGTCACATTTCCGGTTATTTCCAGAGCCTCAGGCAGTCACAGAGGCAGCGGCAGCATCTCAAGTTGCCTATTTCAGTCATTTTATGAATGTTAGTCCGTTTTAAAACCTTTAAAACATGCCAAGCACCAACTGCATGTGAGGAAAAATAGCTCTGGTGAGTAAATTCTATTTACTGACCAGCTGGCTAAGTTGTACACAGTCAAACCTTGGACTAATTCTCACCAAGAACAAACCATTTGGACAGCAACTGATTACCTGACTGAGAGAAAGGTAAAATCTCAAAGTCTCTTTCTGCATGAAGTCGAGTTCAGACTGCATGATTTAAGCCCTGATTTTGATTCACAGACAGGTTTAGAGAAATCACAGTCAAATGTCTGAAATCACAGGCAAATCAGTGCTCATTCACGTGAGTAACAATCACACAGTATGAACTATCAAAGAAACGATCTGAGAGAAATCGCCGATGGGTTGCTGATACCCATCAGATATTTGGCATGCTAAATATCTAAAGCTTTCGGCGAATCAAATCATGCCATGTAAAATGTGTTCTGATTGAAAATAACATCAGCGATCACCTTCAGCCAATGAGAGAGCAGCATCCACTAGTATGGGTATCTGCAGGCCAGTGGGAGGTTGGGTGGAGAAGTTTAAAGTGCTTCTTTTCAGTCTATTTGGACCCAAAAAAGGAAAAACTAGTGGAAGCTTGGCAGGAGCACCCGTGTCTGTTTGACATGTCCTCTGAGCCATACCACAACTGGTTGGAAAAATAAAAAAAAGTTGAGGACAAATTGCTAATTCCCATCAAAGGCCTGGTGAGCAAAATAAGTACAATATATATATTTATTTATTTATTATTTACCGTATTAGGTAGCCTACTATGTTAGGTGTGCAATCTGACACAATAACAATGACACAAATCATAAAATAAAGCTTCTTTATTTTGGTCTCAAGATCTAAAACAGATCTAAATGGTGGGGATTAGGCCAAAGGAAGGTTGTATAACTCTTATTTTTATCCACAATCTATAGTTTCTCTCAGATTTCACTCCTTAGAGCATCTGACATCAGGTTGGCTACCTCACTCAGGACATGAGTTAGGGTTTCCCCTACCGTAATACACCTAAAACATGGATTGCTGTAAGCATTTTTACTCGATAACTGCACTGAAAAATTTAAACGAAAACATTTAGCGATTTTACGCAGATCCTAATATCAGCTATACATCTAATACACAAATAACGTCTTTCAATTTAATCACGTCTAGTGGCCGTCATCTTTAAACCAATCTTCATCATTGAAAGCTGCTTGCTGTTCTGGGGTGTGTTTCCGAAAACCATCGTTAGGCTACTTAGGTCGCAAGCCCTGTTGTTACAAACATAATTTGTTGATTTGGCGTTTCCCAAATTTGTCGTTCCAACAGACATTCGCAAACTGTACACTTGCAACCACCTCTGGAGTTGCAGTTAGAAACTGACTGTGTTCTATTCCCAGATATCCCCCCTATGCCCTATTCATTTGGAACATTCTAACTTTTAAACTTGGAATGATTAAAAAAAAACATTAACGTCATCTCTCTAACATGTAATTTGCTTTCAAAGTATTTTTACAGTTCAGTTTTAAGTGATCTTCATATTGACAATTGCGATTCCTTCGTAGTGCACTTTGAAAACATTGATGTCATTTTGAACGCAGCCGTGGCTCATGATGAAAACTATAGGTGACCTATTATTTAAAAGCGGAATTTATGTTACGTCTCCAAAGTTGTGAAAACAAAAAACATAGCATACGTTAATGCTTTTAATTGCTTTTAATGATCTTGACCTCAGACTGGGGTGACGGTTCATCTTTCAACAGGACAATGACCCCAAGCGCACTGCCAAAATAGCAATAGAGTGGCTTCACAACAACTCGGTGAATTAAGTGGCCCAGCCAGAGCCCAGACCTAAATCCTATTGAACATCTCTGGAGAGATCTAAAAATGGCTGTACACCCTCGCTTCCCATCCAACCTGTTAGAGCTTGAGAGGTACTGCAAAGAGGAATGGGCAAAAATTCCCAAAGAAAGGTGTGCCAAGCTTGTGGCATCATATTCAAAAAGACGTGAGGCTGTAATTGCTGCCAAAGGTGCATTGAAGTATTGAGCAAAGGCTGTGAATACTGATGTACATGTGATTTTTCAGGTTTTTAATTTTTTTTTAGAAATTTCAAAAACTTTTTTTTATATTGTCCTTATAGGGTATTGTGTGTAGAATTTTGAGGAAGTAAATGGATTTTATCCATTTTGGAATAAGACTGTAACATAAAAATGTGGAAAAAGTGAAGCGCTATGAATACTTTCCAGATGCACTGTATGTAATCGGGAAAAGGCCCTTGTCACAGATGCTGGCAGATAGAAATAACTACAAAATATTCACTGTTGTTTGCCATGCAAGAATGACTGAAAAAGTGAAGAATTGATAAGTGAAGTTTCACAAACAAATTTCAAAAGGAACACGTGATATGATTGACCGCAGCTGATCTCTCATCTACAATCATTAGCTAGCCAATCAGACCAATTCAAACTCACTATAAGTAGCCTAGGAAAAAAAAAATCACTCCCTTATCTTCATTTTCGAAGAAACCCCCCATCCACCCTTCTTCCCCCCTTTTCTTCCTTTACCACGGGGAGCTCTCGAGAACCACCTGATCTCGTTACTCCCCTTATATGCTCCATAGACCAGGCGGGAGCCCTGGGCTCAACTATCTCCGAGCTCAGGGTTCTCTCCCAGGACAGCATGCCAAACCAGCTAACATTTGTCAAACAATATCTAAGTGCGAACTCTTGAAACGCAATTGAAATTCGCACATCACATCAAATCCCTGGTTCTTTAAAATTTGGAACCAGTTCTAAAGTGGAACCAGTTCCGTCTTCCCAACCCCACTTGTAAGTTGTTTTGGATAAAAGCATCTGCTCAATGAACAAAATCGGAAACGCTGAATCCACAGTTCTGCTCGTGAATATCTAGCTGTCATGTTACATCGTGTCTCAAAACTGTCTTTAAAAGTCAAACCTCCCCCCGTGCACCTGTTGAAGCCGCCATCCGGGAGTCTGATTGGAGCTTTCACAAGCACTTTCTAGTTTTCTGTGCAATATAGATCAGACGAGACCGTGGGCGGCTCGTGGGCAGGAGATCCCAACTGAGACTCGCTGCCTGGCTGAGAAACGTTTTCAGGAATTGCAACATAATATATGGTTCAAATTGCAATGGAATAACAACAGTGTAAGCCTTGCTGCTTTTTATCTGAAGCGAGTCAAATCAAAGCGATACACGCGGTCTACTGAAGCTAAACGTCTGTCAACTGCCTCTAATGCATCTTTATGAGCTTTTTGCCTTTATTGGACAAAATAGTACTGGAATAGAAAAAAAATATAGAGAGAAAGAAATGAAATTCTGTCAAATTGACAATTTAATGAGGGACTGGTAAGGGTGTGATGCAATTGCTGGAAGCATGCAAAAAAACAATGCATATGTAATAAATAAAAGATGTGCAAAATAGCATTTTTTGTTGTTGTTTTTCTTTTATCGGATGGTAATGGAAACGCTGTTAGGTTGGTTTTGGGTTTGCTTGACCTTAATTTACCCCAAAATGCAACATCTAGCTCAGGTTTGCACAGAAAATAAGCTGGAAAACAGTTCAGACTGACACGTGTCAGCACTGTCAAAATCCCCCAAGACTTCTGCTGTGGATTTAAAAGGAAAGGAAGCTGAAGTTTTCAGTATTACGTCAGGTCTGGTAAATATTGCTATAAAGCTACACAAGGTCACAAATTAAATGGTAATGCCAATTTTAGAGGCTAGTTTCTCATACAAATACTAAAAAATATGTAAAATGGCAAATAAATCTAAAGATTTTTGCTATTTTTACATATCTGTGTTAAAATTGTTTTACATATACACATAAATATGTAAATATAGAAATATTTGAATATATAAATAAATTAAATCAATAAATTAAATAAATAAATGTCAAAAAATTAAATAATTAAAAAATAAATAAAATAAATAAAATTTTATAATTAAATCAACTAAATAATTAAATCAAATAGTTAAATAAAATACTTAAATATTAAAATAAAATAATTAAATAAAATAATTAAATAGATAAATAAATTAAATAATTAAATATATGAATAACATAATTAAATAAATAAATAAAATTATTAAATAAACAAAATTATTAAATTAAATAAAATAAATAAATTAAATAATTAAATAAAAGTATTTAAAAAAGTAAATAAAATAAATAATTAAATAAATAATATAAATAAATAGATAAATAAAATTAAATATATAAAAAAATAATTTAATATAAAAAATAAAATAAAATAGATGAATAAATTTAATTAAATATATAAATACAATTAAATAAATAAATAATATAATTAAAGTAAATGCATCCTTTTAGCAGTTAAATCATTAAACATTTTTTAGGGTGAAATAAATGATAAATATTAAACAAAAATTAACCCAAAGGATGTTGTCAAAAAATGTGTTAAAATGAAAAAGAATTTATTATTTTTATTTAAATTAAAGTATACAATAAATGTAGCTAATAATAACAACAATTACCTAATATGTTTTCTGGTTTCTTGTGCAGCCAAAAAAAAATATTATTCATCATGTCAGAAAATTATATTCTACTGAAATGTCAAGAAAGTGTACCAAGAAAGGATCACATCTTTAGCTTTAATCTCAGTCAACTGAATGGACATTTGCCTGAGCCTCAGAAACAATTATACCATTAAAAAAGGAACATGCTAATCAGCTCTTAAATCAATAAGGACATAATAAAGTAGAGCGGCTAATAATATGCTATATTTAGCAGGCTTTATTTGGGCTCCAGAGTTAAAATGTTAAGATGAAATATTAGCCCATGAACTGCACATCTCTGTGTGTCTGTATGAGAGCGCTTGCTCACCGCCGCTTTCTGTTGATTACCAGAACAAGGCAAGAACGTCATGTTATATTTTTAGCATTGTAATTTTGCGTTGAGTGCCAGAATATGACATTTCTCCTTTTCTACTGAATTTATAACTAGATATTTTTCCTCATTTACTGGCAGAGGCTGCGTCTCAAAAAAACAAAACCCTGCACTGTCCAGCAATCTGATGTTAAAATCAGTATGAAGACGTTCTTATCCATACAATTGAGGGAAATAAAATCCCCCTGTCAAAAAAAATAGTAGCTGACCTAAAGTGAGTAAACCCATTGCCTTAAAAGCAGGTGCTGTAGTGCTGTCCCATTTCTTAGAGGGTACATTTTGCAGCCCTTCCCCTTCACTTTCTGTTTTAAGGGCCAAGTGGAAGGGGTACAAAATAGAATTGTGATTGGGCATTATTACTCCATAAAATCAAAAGGTCCATGATTGACCATTGACTGTAAAGACGGGCCGATACAGACAGAACTGGCAACCTAGAGAGGGCCGCATCTGCCCACACTGTGCCCAGGCAGAGGTGGAGATGGAGGAATACTTTGTCACCCGCTGCACAAACTATCAGCACATCAGAGAAACATTCTACCCCAAACTACAGAGCATTTACCCACAATTCACTGAGTTAGACAATACAACACAGCTTTAATATTTACTAGGGGAAAAAACTGACTGTGTCCTTCTAGCCGCGCAATACATTAACGCCCGTCACAAAAAGAGAGAGCAGACCAAAAAAAACATCAGTGATGCGATTTCTCACACACACACACACACACACACACCTAGATTATTATAAATGAATCATTGTAAATATACTGATTATTGATTGTGACCCGTCACAAAAAGAGAGAGCAGACCAATAAAAACATCAGTGATGCGCTTTCACACACGCACGCACGCACCTAGATTATTATAAATGAATCATTGTAAATATACTGATTATTATTGCTTTTATTACTGTTTTATCCTAAAATGTTGCTTGTTTAATGTAGTTTATTCTGATCTATTATTATTTTTGTATTGATTTGTACAAATAATATGATAGGTTGAATAATAATATGATATATTAAATAATATGTTGAATAATAATGTGATTTATTAAATAATATGATATATTGAATTTATTATTTATTTTATTATTTATATTATTTATTATTTTATGATATTATATATTGAATTTGATTGACCATATATGGTTTGTGTCGTGAATATTAATGAGCTCCGCTCTGACGTGTGGCTCTTACAGACGCACGCACACACACAGAGACAGAGCATAATGTACGCTGATCACGGACACATATAAACCAAATCAGAGTACTGTTAACCTGTTTTGCTCAGATTTGTTGTGGATAAAGGCTACACTATAATTAAACTGTGATAGAGATGTGTTGCGTTGCATTTTGAAGCTACAGTCAAAGAAAATACAGCCAGGAATTAATATCAGCCTCTGCATGAACAGATGACAGTTGAGCTGAGTGATTTGACATGATTCAGCAGTCTACATGTGTTTGTTGAAACATATGCATCAAATTTCACAATAAACACAATTAATTAACAAAATACATAACTAAACATAACTTATGCCTCTTCGGAGTGGAGATGAATAAATGTGTAACCAAAAAATCTTGCATTTTGAGCCCTGAGGTGAGTTTGAAAGTGTCTCGTGCTGTCGTTGCCCAGTAACGCACAGTAAACAATGTAGGGCTCGTGTTTTCAAAATAAATGTCCCACATACCCAGTAAGTGAAATATAATCTTAAAACAGCTTATCACGGTTGAATCACTAGAAACATTTTGGCTTATCAATCACAGCCTGATACGTGCATATTAATGACTTCAGAGCTTTTTTATGATCTGTTAATTTGTTGTCATGTTGCTATGCGGTTTTGGTTACTAGGACACTGATTGATATGCAGTAACTAAAATGTTGCTTGGAAGTAATATTGTTGCCACCGTGTTGCTAGGGTGTGGTTGACTGTTGTTAGAATGTTGATGTGCTGTGTTTGTGTGTTGTTTTTTTTTGCCATGCTGCTATGCAGTTGGTAGGGTGCGGTTGACTGTTGCTGTGCTTGAGGTGTGTTTATTGTCATGCTGCTATGATGTTGCTAATGTGCTGTGGACTGTAGCTAGAATGTTGATATACAGTGTTCATAGTGCG
>CAIGQZ010035066.1:5827323-5841326 GCA_903798205.1 Danio tinwini
GTTGCTATGATGTTGCTAGGGTGCTGTGAACCGTAGTTAAAATGTTGATGTAGAGTGTTCATAGTGTGTTTATTGTCATGTTGTTAGGATGTTGCTAGGGTGCTGTGGACTAGCTAGAATGTTGATGTACAGTGTTCAGAGTGTGTTTATTGTCATGTTGCTAGGATGTTGCTAGGGTGCTGTGGACTGTAGTTAGAATGTTAATGTAGTGTTCATAGTGCGTTTATTGTCATGTTGCTATGACGTTGCTAGAGTGCTGTGGACTGTTGCTAGAACGTTGATGTACAGTGTTCATAGTGTGTTTGTCATGTTGCTAGGATGTTGCTAGGGCGCTGTGGACTGTAGCTAGAATGTTGATGTACAGTGTTTATAGTGCGTTTATTGTAATGTTGCTATGATGTTGCTAGGGTGCTGCGGACTATTGCTAGAATGTTGATGTACAGTGTTTGAGGTGTGTTTATTGTCATGTTGCTAGGGTGCTGCGGACTGTTGCTAGAATGTTGATGTACAGTGTTCATAGTGTGTTACTGTCTTGTTGCTATGTTGCTAGGGTGCTGTGGTCTGTTAGTATGTTGATCTATAGTGCTCATAGTGTGCTATTGTCATGTTGCTATTGATGTTGCTAGGGTGCTGTAGTCTGTAACTAAAATGTTGATGTACATTGTTCATAGTGTGTTTTCGTGATGTTGCTAGGGTGCTGTGAACTGTAGCTAGAATGTTGATTTGTGTTTTTTGCCATGTTGCTATGCAGTTTGTGTTTGTTATTGATGCTAAGACATTGTTATGCAGTTGCTAAGGTGTTGCTACAGTAGTGTTTTGAGTAGTTGTTGCCATGTTTATACAGCATACAGTTGCTAGGGTGCTGTGGACTGTTGCTAGAATATGCACTAAATAGAGTGTTCAGGGTGTGTTTATTGCCATGTTTGTATGCAGTTGCTAGGGTGTCATGGACAATGTCACTATAAGGTTGCTGTGCTGTTTTACCCGAGTTATTCTGTCGTGTTTTTGCAGTTGATAAGGTGATGTAAATTATCTATATTCTGGCCAACAGCTTATTTAATAAATAGATTTCTGGGGGGACTTTTTGAATTTTATTTTTGTTGAAACTCTGTTTATCATGGTCAGTTGTAAGGATTACTTTTTATCATTTTGATCTTGAATAATTTTTTTTCTACTGCAAACAAATTAAGTATCTACTCCATTGATTTCCACTCTTCCCTGTTTTCCGGTTCTAAAACGGGTCTGTTCCGCCTTCTTCCTCAAGAATTACAGCTTCTTTGTTCTCTTTGAAGATAATTCTGTATGATTCAGCATGGCTTCTAAATATATAATAATTACTGTGGTGTGACATTTTATTTTAGCCTTCCAAGCATTAAAGCCGTTTGTTAATTGACTTCAGGCTAATGAGTGAACATCACCCATCAAAAAAAGAGGGTGTTTTCAAAAGCTGTTGGCTTTCCACATTACGCTAAACTAAACACCAAAATAAACCTGCAAAAGTAGGAGAAACACCCACCCACTCCATGCAGACGTCTTGTTGAAAAACCCAGCACGAGTTTACAGCTAGTTTTTTTTCTAAACTATCAAAAACAATCACATTTAACCAGTGATTGTTTAAAGAAAGGTAAAAATAAATAAATTAATTGGCCATAGTGTATTAGAGTGTTTGTGAATGTGTGTTTCCCAGTACTGGGTTGTGGCTGGAAGGGCATCCGCTGCATAAAACACATGCCGGAATAGTTGTCGGTTCATTTTACTAATAAAGGCTTATAAATGATTTTCACAGCTGATTACAGAGGAACTTTATAGATAAATGCCCAAAACAAAACTACTTGTTAATGCTAATCTTCACTCAAAAATGAATGATTTTGCTGCTTGTTCAAACTACTTACAGTGCTCAACATATGAGTGCACCCCTCACAAATCTCTCATTTAAATTATTATTTTCTATAGAAAGTTTTACAATATCATATTTGTGCATACAGTAGATATACAGTCAGTACTAAAGCCAAATATGGAGCTCATCTAACAAAATAACTTATGATAACGGTCCAAAATTAGTAAAGCCAAAGCCAAATTTATACTTTAAGAAAAAAATATTTTTAAAAAAATGTAAAAAAAAAAATTTATACAATTTTGTTAAAATGTTTGTATTTTTTTATATTTCGCATGAATTTAAACGTATCATCTTTCCATTTTTAAGGAACTTTTTAAAGTGATTAAAATATGATTTTAACAAATATATCCGTTTACACTCACCAGCCACTTTATTAGGTACACCTGTCCAACTGCTCGTTAACACAAATTTCTCATCAGCCAATCACATGGCAGCAACCCAATGCATTTAGGCATGTAGACATGGTCAAGACGATCTGCTGCAGTTCCAACCAAGCATCAGAATGAGGATGAAAGGTGATTTAAGTGACTTTGAACATGGCTACAATTCGCACAGGCTCAGTATCAACGGTTCAGGCTGATGGTGGTGGTGCAATGGTGTGGGGGATATTTTCTTGGCACACTTTGGGCCCATTAGTTACAAATCGAGCATCATGTGAACGCCACAGCCTACCTGAGTATTGTTGCTGACCATGTCCATCCCTTTATGACCACAGTGTACTCAACTTCTCATGGCTACTTTCAGCAGGATAACGCACCATGTCAAAGCGTGAATCATCTCAGACTTGTTTCTTGAACATGACAATGAGTTCACTGTACTCAAATGGCCTCCACAGTCACCAGTTCTCAATCCAATAGAGCATCTTTGGGATGTGGTGGAAGGGGAGATCCTCATCATGGATGTGCAGCTGACAAATCTGCAGCAACTGCGTGATGCTTACATGTCAATATGGACCAACATCTCTGAGGAATATTTCCAGTATCTGTTGAATCTATGCCATGAAGGATTAAGGCAATTCTGAAGGCAAAAGGGGGTCCAACCCGGTACTAGTAAGGTGTACCTAATAAAGTGGCCAGTGAGTGTATATGACCGATATTACCTAGAAATTAATAAAAATATTATTTTTTAAAATGGGGTGTACTCATTTATGTTGAGAACTGTATATAAAATGAGCTTAACACGCTTTTTTCACAGTGTTCTCTGCGTGTACATCATGTTTTTATTCTTCTAGTTTGCTAATAAATAAAGCTGAAGGATCGGTCGATGTGGTGTGACTTAATCAGAGGCGCTGGCATTCATGTCACTGTCCCGTTTTATTTATTTGCCCTCTATTCGTGCACCAGACCAAATGTCACGTCCGCGCAGAGCATCATGATTAGCATCCAGTGTCTGAATTATCATAAAGTGTCTGTATTTGCATACAGTTGTGAGACTTGCTGGCTTTTTTTTCATCTACGGCACAGTCTAGAAGCAAATCACAGCCTGTCATGAGCTTGTGTCAGTCAGACGAGACCTCAGAGCAATCATTACCTTTAATTAGAGGGTAAAATATGAACAGTTTTCCTTTTTTTTTTTTTATCCGGTATTGTCCTAGTGTCTCTCAGTGCTTCACACACAGTTAAAGTCAGAATTATTAGCCCCATGTATATTTTCTGCCACAATTGCTGTGTAACCCTAAGAAGAATTTTTCAGCACATTTCTAAACATAATAGTTTTAATAACTAATTTCTAATAACGGATTTCTTTTATCTTTGCCAAGATGACATTTAATAATATTTTACTAGATATTTTCAAGACACTAGTATTCCGCTTAAAGTGAAATTTAAATGCTTAATTTGGGTAATTAGGCTAATTAGGTATTAGGTAATTAGGCAAGTGATTATATAATGGCTCGTTTCCACTGACTGGTACAGTATGGGTCGGTACAGGTCGGTACGCTTTTATGGCGGTTTCCACTGTCAAAAGGCGTACCGAACCGAACCGTACCACTTTTCAGCACCTTTTCGAAAGGGTACCACACACGAGAAAGGGTACCAAAAGGGTCCCAAAGGCAGAGCTAGACACGCAGCTGAACACTATTGGTTTACAGAGATACGTCACGAGCTCACGCAACAATCCAGAATGAAAACAAATGAGCCGCCATGTTTTTTTATACACAGCCGAGAGACTATATATCCATATAATAACATATTATAACGAGCCCTGTTCGATCTGGGCTCAAATGAACATTGTCGTCGTCTTGATGAACAGCCACAAAGCCACAAAAAAAAGAGCAGATTTTACCCTGTGCCCCGTAGTTTTTTACGAGCCAGTCTGAAGCGCGAGCGTTTTTTTTGTTTGCGCAAGCCAGGGGTCTATATTTGAAATAACAAACTTCTTGAGCTGATGATAATAACGTGCGCTTGATTATTGACGTGCTTTTGAAACCTGATCCTGTCAGAAACTGACAAACGCGAGAGTGACGCACCAAAAAAACAAAAGGAGAAGCCGGAAAAAAAAGGAGCACATTATTTTTTCAGCAAACATGAACAAACTGCCATGTTTAACTATTATTATCTTTTGGACTATTATGAACTCAGAATGATGGAATTACTTTCTAACAAGAGGCTACACGTGCTGCTGAAGATTAAGACACATTTAATCATGAGAGGTTTGCACTGACTGGGCTCTATTTCCTGCTGTTTTGAACCTAAATAAGGACAATGTATGCTGTGTGTAGTTTTTCTGTAAGTGGTAACATATCGGAGACTGTAAGGGGCTGTATGTGTTTATATATGTTGCATTTATTTATTTATTTTATATAATTGCAGACGTTACAGTATGCTGTCACACTGTCATTGATCTGCAGTTATAATCAAATCATGTTCATAGAAAAGTTAGTAATAAACATTTATACACAAGTATTTTTGTGTATAAAGCATCTGTTTTGTGAGAAGTGCTTCTCATATGATATGTGAGCGACCCGTACAGCTTTACTTTAGACATTTTCTCGAGTGAAAATGATGTTCACAGCAACTTTCTGTCGTACACCACGCCCACCAAAAGAGTACCATTGGTACCCTTTAAGCAGTGGAAACACAAGCCTGATAAAGGTGACCTGTTCCGACCCGTACCGTACTGTACCAGTCAGTGGAAACGAGCCATAACAGTGGTTTGTTCTGTAGACTAATTGAAAACAAATATTGCTTAAGGGGGCTAATAAAATTGATATTAAAATGGTTTTGAAAATATTAAAAACTGCTTTTATTGTAGCCGAAATAAAATAAGACTCTCCAGAAGACAAATATTATTGGGAATGCTGTGAAAAATTCCTTGCTCTGTTCAACATCATTTGGGAAATATTTGAAAAAGAAAAACAAATTCACAGGAGGGCGAATCATTTTGACTTCAACTGCCAGGGATGGCGAAGCATGGCTAGAAACTGAAACATGCACATTTGTCCGAATCAGACTAAACATATTTAATCTATTAGACTAAATGGCACTACCCTTCCTACACTTCAAGAACTGTACTCTTCCAGAGTGAGTAAAAGAGGTCGCAAAATCACTCTGGACGCCTCGCACCCAGCACACTACCTTTTCGAACTGTTACCGTCTGGACGGCACCAAGCACAAAAACAGCCAGGCACAGGAAGTTTCTTTCCTTAGGCCATCTACTTCATGAACAGTTAAATATTCTCCTACTGTGCAATAAACATGTGCAATACTTTCTCACACGCATTTGTACACAGCACCTTATACCTGTATATTTATAACAATCTGTACATGCAGCTCAACAATCAGACCCTTGGACTAACTGCATCTCTGTTTAATGTTTATCGTCTTTTTTCATATTTATTTTGTGCTGTCACTTTATGTACACTGGAAGCTTCTGTAGCCAAAACGAATTCCTTGTATGTGTGAAGCACACTTGGCAATAAAACTGATGCTGATTCTAAATAGGTTTTAGTGTACTTTGCGATCTGCTGAAACAGATGCTAAACAGAGGTGTGCTGCTTTCTACTGCTATTAACTAATTAATAATCAATATAAATTAGAAAAATTGGTAAAATGATGCTTTAAAAAATATTGTAATATTTCTGTTGTCACTTTTTAATATTTCTACATATTCTATTTAAAATAATGAGTCTTTCAATAGACTCTTTTCACATTTCCGGGTTTCTCAGTAGTGAAAGTCGTAATTTTTGGGTAAACTTAGAGGGCAGTAAATAGGAGAGTGCAACAAATTATATTTTTACAATCCCATTTGCTGAAGTAATAAAAGAAAAACTAAATGGTGGTGTTATCAAGACTTTCAGAACAAGGAAAATAAAAAAAGTGTGAGACTGCAGCCAGAGGACAGAATAACGTCAAATTCACTGTCAGCCCCATAGACGCTGCATTAGAAACACCTTGCACAAGAGGTAGTTAGTGTTTTGTAATCTGATGCAAAGATGATATAATACATACATTAATGCATTTAAATGATCATACGTTTGTTTTATCAAAACAATGATATTTAAATATCAAAATAAAAATCTAATTCTTGTGAAAAGGGTCCATTAAGGGCAACGTTTCTCATTTTTATTATTCATTCTTTTATTTTTTTTCGGCTTAGTTCCTTTATTAATTAGGGGTCGCCACAGCGGAATAAACCACCAACTTATCCGGCACTTGTTTTACGCAGCGGATGCCCTTTCAGCCGCAACTCAGCACTGGGAAACACCCATACACTCTTGCATTAACACCCACACATACATTACGACCAATTTAGCTCATTCAATTTCCCTATAGTGCATGTGTTTGAACTGGGGAAACCAGAGCACCCGGAGGAAACCCACACTAACACAGGGAGAACATGCAAACTCCACACAGAAATGTCAACTGACCCAGCCAGGGCCTGAACCAGCAACCTTCTTGCTATGAGACGAAAGTGCTACCCACTGCGCCACCGTGTCACCCTCATTTTTATTATTCAAACTATAAAGAAACAAGTAATGAGTAATATAAAACAATAAGGAAATATAAAAATCTAAATCAAATAAAAACCAAAATGATCATTCAAAGTATGGACTGTTTTCTAATATTTTAAATTAGCTTTTATCTTAAACAGTGTTATTGACTAAAGCTATTAAAGCAAATTCAATAGTAATTATATTTAAATAAATAAATAAAAATAAGTGGCATGGTGGCTCAGTGGTTAGCACTTTTGCCTCACAGCAAGAAGATCACTGGTTCAAGTCCCGGCTGGGCCAGTTGGCATTTCTGTATGGAGTTTGCATGATCGCAATGTTTGCAAGTGGTTTGCAAGTGACCCTTGATTATTGACAAAAATAGAGTTTTAGCAAAAAACAGAGCACTTATGGACACATTTCAACATTCAAATCAGCCCCAGAAATAATCTGTATGTGCGTTACTTTCAACCGCACGCTGAGAGATACCAAAAGTAACCCAAATATATAGTACAGTACTTTAAATGTCCAATAGGTGGAGGGTCAAAACTACAAGTGACAATATGCAACTGCACAATGATAGTCATTCAAAAATATGTTTTGGGTGGCCGAATCTCGTTATATTTTTCACGTAAGTTGGATTGGGGGGTGGTCAAAATGGCCCATGGGCCGGCAGTTTGAGACCCCTGATATACATTATATATGCATGTACAGTAGTATGATTCTTTATGCTTGTATGGTAGTATAATTAGTATATATTTTATATAGTCATTCATTTGTTTTCTTTCAGCTTAGTACCTTTATTATCAGGGGTCACACAGTGGAATGAACCGCCAACTTATTCAGCATATGTTTTATGTAGTGGATGCCCATCCAGCTGCAAGCCAGTACTGGGAAACACCCATATACACACACACACATTCACACACACTCATACACTACAGCCAATTTAGTTTATTCAATTCACCTATACAAGTTTGGACGGGAAACCGGAGCCAACTCAGGAAGAGCATGCAAACTCCACACAGAAATGCGAACTGGCCCAGCCAGGACTCGAACCAGCGACTTTCTTGCTGTGAGGCGACAGTGCTAACCACTAAACCATCATGTCACAATTTTATATAGTATTCGATTTTTTCTTTATTATGTTTAATCGATGAATGAATAATGGATAATTTTCCACTAAAGTAAACTGGGATTTAAACTGAATTACTCTGAATTAGTTATTTAACAAACCAAAGCTCTGCATGTAAAACAAACTCATTCGATCAAACTGTTAGGAAATCCTCATTGAGGAGCACAAACTGCAGCAGAAACAGCATTCATCTTCACAGCATCTAAACTAACAGATGATTAACTAAAACCCAACAGCACCTCGTTCTCCACATGGAGACTTTCAGCAGAAATCTGCCACAAAAACAGACACAGAAAGAACAAATGGGTCTGAGATTTGTCTCCTTCTCCTACAGAGTGGCACAATCAGCCCAGATGAGATGAAATTACTAAGCGGTCGCAAAAATAAACATTATATCCATCAGCAGCTTGAAATAAACACTAGCAGCATGCAGATTATCCCCTGATTTCATTCACAACGCTTTCAAAATCAGTCACAAAAGAACAGGGAGTAATTTAGCACAAACTCACTAAAGCCTGTCGCAAACTCTGCAGCTTATTGTTCGTTACAAAGGACTTTTTTCACAAACTGTGATAATTACAAAACTTTTATATCTGTTTATTTTTATATTTATATACATTGCATTTTATTAGCTTGGAGTTAGAAAAAAAGGGGAAAAAATAAGATACTTTGAAGAAGGTAAGCCAATAACCATTTACATCCATGGTAGAAAAAATATACTATGGAAGTCAATGGCTTTATATTTCCAACATTCTTCCAAATATCTTTTGTGTTTTACATTTTCATTTTTACATTCATAAATATATGATACACATGATATTATTGAAATGTATTACCTTGGAGTTAAGGAATGATAAAAAAAAGAAAGAATATATTTTGAAGAATGTTGAAACCAGTGACCAAAATATTTTCTTTCGTGTTCAACAGAAGAAAGTTTTATAGGTTCATTTTTTTTTACATTTATAAATATATGATACGTATAATGTTGAATTTTATTACCTTGGAAATAAGGAATGAAAAAAAAAAGAAATAAAAAAATTTTTTTTTTGAAAAATGTTTGAACCAGTAACCATTGACATCCATAGTAGAGAAAAAAAATACTATGGAAGTCAATGGCTTTCCAATTCCAACATTCTTCAAAATATCTTCTTTTGTGTTCAACAGAAAAAAGTTTTATAGGTTCATTTTTTTACATTTATATTTATAAATATGACACATTTGATAATATAGAAATTTATTAGCTTGGAGTTATGGAATGATAAAAAAGAAGATATTTTAAAGAATGTTGAAACCAGTAACCATTGACATCCATAATAGGGGGAAAATACTATGAAAGCCAATGGCTGGAATGGTTTCCAACATGAACACATAACCCCAGATTAATAAAGGGAATAAGCCGAAAAGAAAATGAATGAAATTGTCTGTAGTGCATGTGTGTGAATGAGTGTGAATGGGAGATTCCCAGTAATGGGTTGTAGCTGAAAGGGCATCCGCCGTGTAAAACATGTGCTGGATAAGTTGGTGATTCATTCCACTGTGGCGACCCCAGATTAATAAAGGGACTAAGCTGAAAAGAAAATTAATGAATTAATTAATTTATAAACATACATATGATAATGTTAAATTTAAAGGAATGTTAAGGAATCATTAAAAAAAGAGAATATTTTAAAGAATGTTGAAACCAGTAACCATTTACATATATAGTTGGAAAAAATTTAAAATTATTAAAATAAATAAAATAAGTCAATGGCTTTCCATTTTCTAACATTCTTCAAAATAACTTTGTGTTCAACAGAAGCATGTTTTTAGATACATTTTTTAATGCATACTTTTATAAATATATGATAGTGTTGAATTTTATGTTGGCGTTAAGGAATTTTTAAAAAGAAGATACTTTGAAGAATGTTGAAACCAGTAACCATTTACATCCATTGTAGGGGAAAAAACTTAAATAAATAAAATAAGTCAATGGCTTTCCATTTCCGACATTCTTCAAAATATCTTCCTTTGTGTTCAACAGAAGAATATTTTATGGATTCATTTTTTACATTTTTATATTTATATTGGCAAATATATGATACATATGATAGTGTTGAATTTTATGTTGGAGTTAAGGAATTTATTTATTTATTTATTTTTTAAACATAAAAGATACTTTAAAGAATGTTAAAACCAGTAACCATTTACATCCATATTAGGGGGAAAAATACAATAAAAGTCAATGGTTTCCCATTTCCAACATTCTTCTAAATTTCTTCTTTTTGTGTTCAATCAGTCACAAAAATTGTTTCACTACTGTGGCAAATGGAAATGCAAAAATTTTATTTATCATAACTTCCCAAAACTGACAACTTCAGTCTCTGAACACCTTGAAAATGTAAAACAAATGCATTTTTTCTTGTAAATATAAAGTGAATCTGAGTGACTATAACATGAATAAAACTGATTTTCTCACTGAGGAGATGAAAATGCCAGTACTACTAACGTATCATTGCAAAAACAATTACTCTAAGCACATCTTAGCCAATCAAACAGTTCTTAGTATTCCCTGCTTACGCTGATTTTCTTTGGGAGGTTTTTTTGTCTCATTTTAGGTCCAAATAAATACAGTATATAACAATTCTTCGAGTTTTCAGAAATAATCTGCCAAAATTAAGTGAGTTTCTCCTTAAAACAAGCAAATAAATCTGCCAATGGCGTAAGCAAAATAATCTAGTTATTCCTTTTGACATAAGGTTAATTAGCTTACCACATTAGCAGATTATTTAGCATGCTTTAATTTAAAAAACTCACTTAATTTTGACACATTATTTCTTAAAACAAGACAATATGTTTAGCTTGTCTAGAAAATGCTTCTTGATGTAGGAATCTTTTAATATTTGGACTAAAAAAACAAGACAAAAAGCCTTTTTTGAAGTGAATTGCCATAGAGGCAGCGTTAGCAGCCACTATGCTTTTAAGGCCAATGATTTTAAACTTTCTTGAAAAAAACATCAACTAAGATATATCTGATAACATAGACACACAAATAATCAACATTTTAACTGATTATCATCGTCTAACACCATTTTTGGTGGACATGGCTGACATTCAGTGCAATTGCAAATAGGCATCGCCAATCATGTTGTTATTAGCAATCAAAAACAGGATTTTAAGCCTAAAACAACAGACAAATGGTATGAAATACACATCAGATGCTAAAAAATAAAGCGAGCATCATTCATGTTTAATGTTAAAATCTAATCTAAATTCAATAAACGTTTGTAGTCATGAAGCTCAACAAGAAAATCTTGTGATTACAATGAATATCAAAGCAATAACAGATGGAACTATAATCCGAAGCAAAGAAAATGAATGACATCCTACCAGAGAATGATGAATGAGGGAAAACTCATCTCTCCGAATGACTTGTGAAGCACAGAAACCACACTTTTTTCTTTTTTTTTATTACACCTGCTGGAGATTTCAAGATGGCTGCTCACTGAAGTAGCCTAACTTCCTGTGCTAAGAACTACACTGCCCATAATGCGGCAGCCAAGTTTGGTTGCCTGGATATTACGCATCACATTGATTTCCTTTATTTTATTTCAAGATTTATTAGCACTAATTCTAAAAAATTGATGATAAATACCATGTTAGCTGTGTAGTCCATGCTTTATTTGAGTTTAGAAGTTTTGGGAAATGTAGTTTTGTTAAACATGCACAATTTTCCTACTTTTCCTCAGTATGTTTATCATTATTCTTTTTTAATTAACAGTATACTGTAAGAAAATATATCATTTATTGTAAGCAAAAATAAAAGGGTTATAGCATTATAAAAATTAAACATATTGTTTAATTCTGTTCATTAATTTTCTTTTCAGCTTAGTCCCTTTATTAGTCTAGGGCCACCACAGCGGAATGAACCACCAACTTATCCAGCATATGTTTTACACAGCGGATGCCCTTCCAGCTGCAACCCATCACTGGGAAACATCCCTACACCCTCATTCACATACATACACTACATACAATTTAGCTTACCTAATTCACCTACAGCACATGTCTTTGGACTTGTGGGGGAAAGCGGAGCACAAATGTGAATGTACAGAAGCAAGATTGTTCAGTGCTGGGTTAAACGAAAGCAGCTGGAGTATAAAGTGTGATGCTGAAGTTCTGACCTGTGTTTGTGCAGGTCTGCAGTGATGAAGAGCGGCTGCAGATAAAGATGATGTGTGGAAGCGGCTGAAACTCTCTCCATCCTCCCCTGATGGAGGACAAGAAGATGGTCGTCACCCGTCAGCAAACCTTTAACATCCTGACCATCATCTTTCTCCTGCTGCCAAGCACAGGTGAGAGACGCACACCTGTACCGTTGACAAACTGAGCTTTCACAAACACTGACTACGATTATATGTGTATGAATAATGCCATTATTTACAAGAATAAAGAACAATAAAGAAATAGGGCTTAAAGCAGGGGTCTCAAACTACCGGCCCACGGGTCATTTGTGGCCACTCCCTCCTCCGGCCTGCAACTGACATAAAAATATAATGATAGAAGTCCGAATTATTAGCCCTTTTTCAAATATTTCTCAAATTATGTTTAACAGAGCAAGGACTTTTTTACAGTATTTCTAATCATTTTTGTCTTATTATTTGTTTTATTTTTTCTAGAATAAATGCACTTAAAAATTTTAAAACCATTTTAAGGACAACATTTTTAGCTCCCTTAAGCTAATAATGTTAAATTATTATTAAGCAACATACTTTTTTTTTTTTGATTGTCTAAAGAACAAACCATCATTATACAATGACTTGCCTAATTACCCTAACTTACCTAATTAACCTATAAGCCTTTAAAGTGGCTTAAATACTAGTATCTTGAAAAATACAAAACAATGCATATCCAAATTTTAGGAACAATTAATAATAACTTGACTTCTAGTTGATCATTTGGTATCAGAAGTGGTTAATATGAAAGGCAAAGGCCCCTAGATTATGTTTATTTTACCAAAATAAACTGTGATCATGTCTTGATTTTTCATTTTTTAATTAGGACAGTAAGGTCTGACTTTGCTTAGACAAAAGTCTTGTCACTTAACAGAAATAATGTCCAGTATACAATATAAAGTCATGCTGCAGTGGAAAAATAATTAATATTTTGTCTGCATCCATACATCTCTGCAACCACTCAAATCACGTATTAATAAAGTCAACTGGAATGGCAAAGAAAGCATTCTCGTAGGATTCCCAGAGTTCATCAAGATTCTTTGAATTCATCTTCAATGCCTCCTCCTTCATCTTACCCCAGACGTGCTCAATAATGTTCATGTCTGGTGACTGGGCTGGCCAATCCTGGATCATCTTGACCTTCTTTGCTTTCAGGAACTTTGAAGTGGAGGCTGAAGTATGAAAAGGAGCGCTATCCTGATGGAGAATTTGCCCTCTCCTGTGGTTTGTAATGTAATAGGCAGCACAAATGTCTTGATAACTCAGGCTGTTGATTTTGCCATCCACTCTGCAGATCTCTCGCACACCCCCATACTGAATGTAACCCCAAACCATGATTTTTCCTTCACCAAACTTGACTGATTTCTGTGAGAATCTTAGGTCCATGCTGGTTCCAATAGGTCTTCTGCAGTATTTGTGATGATTGCAGTTCAACAGATGATTCATGGGAGAAATCTACCTTTTGCCACTTTTCCAAATGATCGACTAGAAGTCAAGTTATTATTTGTTGCTCTTATAACTGGGATCCACGACAAGACTTTTGTCAGGTAGTGTGTATATAATATAAAATAAAGAAATGAAAAAAGACAGCATCACAGTTTGTTTGTTTGACACTGATTTTCTCCATGCTGTCCGAGGCTGTAAGCTCTGGTGAGAGAGAATGACTCACGCCTGTCTTTAATAATTAAAGAGGTTTTTGGATTTGATCTTGCTTTATGACCTCTAATCTCACACAATCCCGCCAGTCCATCAGTGTTGTGGAAGCTGGAGTCTCCCAGCGGAGCCTGAACACACACACACACACACACAGACACACACACACACACACAC
>CAIGQZ010035066.1:5861326-5879398 GCA_903798205.1 Danio tinwini
TATTATTCATTTATTCATTCATTTTCTTTTCAGCTTAGTCCCTTTATTAATCCGGGGTAGCCACAGCAGAATGAACCGCTAACTTATGCAGCACATGTTTTTACGCAGCAGATGCCCTTCCAGCTGCAACCCATCATTGGGAAACATCCATACACACTCATTTACACTCATACACTACGGACAATTTAGCTTACCCAATTTACCTGCATGTCTTTATTATTATTATTATTATTATATAAAGATTTTATGTATTATTTTTTATGTTATATATATATATATATATATATATATATATATATATATATTAATGTTAATATGTTAATAAGAACACCTGTTTTATTATAAGTCTAATTTTAAAATGTATATTTATATTATTAGCAACTACTATAATTGTTTATGAATTAATAATAATGATTATTGTAATTAAATATAATACTTATGATAGTTACATTGGTAAGTATTATTATATATTATTATATTAATCCATTCATTTTCTTTTTGGCTTAGTCCCTTTATTAATCAGGGGTCGCCAAAGCAGAGTAAACTGCCAAATTATCCAGCATGTTTTATGTAGCTGCAACCCAACACTGGGAAACACCCATACACTTTTGCATTCACACACATACACTACAGCCAATTTAGCTTACCCAGTTCACCTATATCACATGTCTTTGGACTTGTGGGGGAAACTGGAGTACCTGAAAGAAACCCACTTGAACTCAGGGAGAACATGCAAACTCCACACAGAAATGCCAACTTACCCAGCCGGGACTCAAACCAGCGACCTTCTTGCTGTGAGGTGATCATGCTACCCACTGCGCCACAGTGACACCCACTATATAATTATATTAAATAATAATATTTTAGTTTATAAATATAACAATGCCAATAACAACAATACTATATGCAACTAAAAGTACTTTTAGCTATACATGTCAGTAAAATTAGCAAAGCCAGTTAGTTTCATTTGTTTACTTGCATTAGTCTTTCATTCTTCATTTCTCTATAGTGAATACTACATTATTTTTTTTAAGTCTGCAGTGGCACTGAAAAGCAAAGCATGTTATTATTACTGAAGACATGAATAGCGTTTCATTAGAGGGCTCATAAGAGTTAGCCGGTTGAGATCTTTAAAGCCTGGTTCCCCAAGAGCATTGTGGGAAAGGACTGGATTGGGCGCAGCTCGGAGGGGAACATCTGTTAGAGAGAAAGAAGAAGAAAGAAAAAGACCACCACAAATGGACCAAAATAGAACTGAGCCAATTCAATTACTGCTCACGGTCTATTCATAAAGCCGTTTATGTGGGTCAGATCAGTCTCTGGACGTTTACTGTGTTTTTATTTGAGAGCTACGTGCTGTTTCCCTCCTGCTGGCCTGAGAAAAAAACACTGCCAGGGTCTTTAAATGGCATCTGAGACTCAGTGGTCATTTAAGAGTATCAGGGAGGCAGTCATGCTTTTAAACTTTAAAAAAATGCTGGCTTCCACACAATACATTCATGTTGGCCAAACATGAATCAATTAAGTTCACCCAAATGTTTTTACAAATTCAAGTGGATTGAACCTAAAACAATTAAGTTGTCCAAAAAATAAGTAAAAATCGCAAGAATTGTAATTATTCAGCTCATTTTAAATTAGTTCAAGCAGCAAAAAAAATGATTTTTTTTTGTGTAGAGGGCACATTTTAACATTAATCTTTTCTTACTGTCATGGTGAGACTAGACCACAGAGATGAGTATCCAATCGCAGCCTTTTAGGAGTATCTTCTGGCAAGCAAAGGTCAAAACAGGGGCAAACAGGTGCATACAGATAAACCAAAGCGTAGTCAACAAATAGGCGAATGGTTGGTACAGATGGCAAACAACATAAACAAAGAAACAAAGCAAAGTTCAAATACGGCAAGGAAAAACACTTTGTTATGCTCACAGACAATATAACATACAACAAGACTCAGCAATGTGTGTGTGTGTGTGTGTGTGTTAGAGGTGAATATATCCGCTTGTTAGGTGTGACATTACGAGGCTTCTGGGTCCAATCTCTATATCAAACTGTATGGGGAGGCTTAACAAATGGTAATAATAAACGTTTACAAAGCGCTGTAATACTTTCGAAAATCATGATCGCAATTTATATGTCTATGCCTAATATCTGATGGCCAGAAAGTGATTAATTTTTCATAAATTGTTCAAATTTTGGTATTTGTGATACAGCAAGTCCAGAGACTGTTGTGTACACCACGATTTTATAGAAAATTTACTTTAATGTGTGATATGACTAAAAAAGTGGTAATAAACAAATATTTTCTCAATTCAAATGAGTAGCGGCTTGGACCCGGAAACAGTATTACATACGTCACCGATACGTCACAACTTAACAAGCGGATAGTCTATGTAATCAGTCTATGATTAGTTTCCAGCTGTGTGTGTGCAATCAGGGAGAGAACTGAAACTGGTGTGTGTGTGAGGTGCATGATGGGATTGAAGTCCAGTTCCATGACAGATTTATAGTTCTCCAGTGATCTGCAACTGCTATATTGCTAATGATTGTGACACAATTTACAATTATTTAATGAAAGTTTCACAATGTTCATTATTTCACATATCACTCTGCAATATCTTATATAAGCTAATAAAAATAGTTTTTTATAGGCCTATATAACATTAGATAAAAAATATGATTATTTTCAAGCCAGTAAACCGTTATTAGTTACGTTGTCAGTAAAAATGTATTATCATGATGATTAATTAATTGATATTATTCTAAATAATAATTATTATTATTATTTAAAGAGCCCCTATTATGGGTTTTTGAAAATGACCTTCCATGTAGTGTGTAACACAGCTCTTAGTGAAGTGAAATATCCAGCTAAAGCTTAAATCTGAAAGTGGACAGTTTTTAAAACTATTGATTCATCTATAAAAGAGTCGAGTCTTCGTGGTTTAAATTAATCGTCTTGATAACGAATCTTCAGCCGTTTCGGCGTGACGTCGTTACGAAACATAATGGTTGCGCGCGCCAACTATTTAGCCAATTATAATTCAGCACTCTGGGTTGCCTTGGTGGAAAACAGCGTATTTCATTCATTCATTCAGAAAGACTGAATTTCTTCAGTAAACGAAATGCGACAGTGTCATTGGACAGTATGAGATGTCAAAATGAGACAGATTTAGTTCTATATGAGGTTATTAATTAGCAAATGATATAAATATTATGAATGTGAGCAGGTTACATCCTAACAACACACTTTGTGACGAGATACGCAGTGATGACCAATTTGCACCAGATGAAGCACGACAGAAATTTAAATACAGCCATTCAGAAGCACAGAATATGCACTCACTCAAGAAATGGTAAAGTTTATTATCTATTTAATACATGTTAACCCTCTTTAACATTATTAAATGTAGATGCTAAATCACTTATATGTGTTTAGTTCTAAAGTTCAATTTCAAACGGTTTATTGTAGTTTTCAAGATCTGAGGTGAACTATCTTCTGCTGCTTTCAGTAAATGGCAATAAATGTCATGTAAAATGGCATTTAAACTCACATTGTTAGCATTTAGCACTGAATAAAGCACACAAGGTTTAACTGAGGTGATCACTGTCATAGTTTTCTGTTGTTCAGCTGTGAGAAATAGAAGCTGTTTCTAATATATCAATTCAAGGTGTTGGTTAGAACCAAAACTCCTTTTAATATGGAAAATATTCCATCGTGTGTCGTTGCTTTTATTTAGAACACAGTTTTAAATCATTCGCTCCTGTACTCAAACTGGCATCCCGAGCTTGTGTTTATTTTGATCCAAGTGTGCAATACCTAGTTTAACCACTGGGTGTCAAATTTACATACTGCACCTTAAAAAATGCAAGGAGAAGAAAGTACAGATATTTGAGTAATATTGTAAGAAGTAAAAGTAAAAAGCTGTCAGAGAAATAAATAGTGGAGTAAAGTGGAGTAAAGTACTTATACCAGAAAAATCTACTTAAGTACAGTAACAAAGTATTTGTACTTCGTTACTTCCCATCTCTACATAGAAGGAGAAAAAAACAGTAAAAACAGTAAACAGTAAAAGCCATAATATTGTGGAACATTCCAGCAATTCAGGCAGGCAGGAGAGTAGTAGAGAATGTTAGTGTAGCTCTAGCAAATATAAACTGCTTCAGTTCAGTTTAATATAAATGTCACTGTTGAATTTCAGTTTAGTTCACATCAGTGTAAAATGATTTATACTTCTGAAGGCTGAATTGCTGAAGAGCAGCTCCACTGATGCTATACAAAGTAAAAAAAAAAGAATAAATAAAGTGTTTGGAGTTTATTCTGTTGTTATAAATGACTTGATCTTGTTTGCTATTTTTTCACCAAGATCTGGCAACACAGTTTGTACCTCTTTCCATGTCATATCTTGCTCCGTGAGGTTAATTGCTAAACTTATTTGTTTACTAACTGGTTAAGTACAAACTTCAGGCATTTTTGTTAAAATGCTGTTGTTTAGTCTTCCATAAGCAATCAGCAATTCCAAATTTAGGTGGGCCAGTTCCTCTATAACAACAAGCTTGGCACCCCGCTGGCCCCCTAAATTTGGAAATCACTGAATTATGGAACAGTAAAAAAAACAGCATTGTTTTGCTCCCTCCACTAGAACTACCACAGCTGAGGGTTGTATTGTGTGATCTGGAGAGGGACTGATGGGCAAGATCTGCTTTGACTGACGTGTCATGCATGGGAATCAGTTTTAAAAGGCTATAAACAGGACACATTATATTAAAAGCCATCTATCAGCGGTCCCTAAACACAGCTCTGATGGCTTCTGCGATTGTCAGACCGATGGGGTTTTGGATGTTGTTAAAGTCAGATATTTATTGCTCTGGTTGTTCATTACTGCTGAAATCTCTCCTGAATGTCTAAATGGCACATGTGGGATTTTCTCTTTGCTTTTCTGAGATGTTATTTTAAAGAGAAAATGTCTCTATCTGCTGTTTAATCTCACTGATGTCACTATGATGCTTTTTGAGGAAGCAGAGTAGCTAAGATTTAGTTGGTTTGTGTTGGACTGGAATTTTGGTTTATGTGGGGACAGAATTAAAAACTAAAATGAATATATTAGCAACCATAATAATCATCAATGTATTTATAAATTTTATATACTGTCTGTAAAATTATTTATAATGTATTTATAAATTATAAATGTTATCTTATTTTATATATAATCACACAAATAATTAATATGATAATATATTAATAACAATGTACAATGTAAAATTTGAATAATTAAAATACCATTTTAAAATAATAATAATAACTTTTATAGACTATTATTACTTAAAAAAATACTATTACTATTAAAAATATAACAACAACAATAATATAATTAATATTATTATAATTATTATTTTAAAAAGTATTCAATAATAAATGTTATACTCATGCTTTAGTTATTAAATATAATAAATTATGTAACAAGTATTATTAATCAAATATAACACAATTAACATTAATATTAAGTAGCCATTAAGGTAGGGTGGAAATAATAACCGAACAGAATTTCATGGCTTTAACTGTTGTCATCTGTGATCTCTCATTTGTGAGTAAAATGCTGTGAAAATATAATTATTATTAATATTATTAAACATGCTGCACGTCAATCCTTTTTAGTAAATCACAAACATTCCCAAGTGAATTACTCTTACGAGCCACAGATGATAGTGAATCACAATCATACAACATGACAAGGTAAATAACTAAATAATTATTCTCATGAATTAATTATTCCCATCCATCTGACACTGATGATTCTTTTGATTCAGATATCTTTTTATTGAATCCCGAACAGTAGGATCCCCAACAGTCAGCGCGATTTGATTCTCGAGCTAACCACTCTTAATTTAGAGAGACAGTTCAACAAAACCAAAAAAATCTGTCATCATTTACTCTCACTTTATATGTTCCAAGATAATAAGTATATGTACTTTCTTTCTTCTGTTGAACACAGTAGAGGATATTTTGAAGAAAGCGGAAACCTGTAACCATTGACTTTCATAGTATTTGTTTTTTCCTACTATGGAAGTCACAAATTTCCAAAATTCTTCAAAATATCTTAACAGAAGAAAAAAACCCATAAAGATTTAGAACCACTTGAGGGAGAGTACATTTAAATTTTTTGGTGAACTATCCCTTTGATAAGGTAAAATTCATTATCATCTGATCATTTGAACAAATCACAACCCTGCAGGCACAGGACGTCAACATGACGTCATATTGACGTTGTACCCCCACATACCCCAATGTCATGGGGACGTTGGATTTTGTTTGGAAATGAAAATCGGGTTGACGTCAGAACCCAACGTCAGGCCAACGTCAATGTCCAATGACCAACATAAAATCAACCTAAAATCAACCAAATATCAACATCTAATCATGTTACACCTTGACGTTGTGTGGCTGTTAGCATTATGACATCTATCAGACGTTGGACTTTTGTTCATTTTCAACACAACCTAAAATCAACGTAATTTGACGTCGTTATTGGACGTAAAAAAAACGTTGTACTTAGACGCTGGCTAGACATTGAATTTTGGTCACCTGACGTCATGACCTAAATCTAACCTAATATTAATGTCTTATGATGTTGTGTGCCTCCTGGGAAGCATAGCTAGCGACTTTTAGGATGCGTGTCCATCAGGCAAAACTCACACACGAGCTGCCTAAATTCAAACAGCACATCACATGCCCCACCAGAGACAATAACATTTTGGATCATTGCTACACCACAATAAAGGATGCATATCGCTCTGTCGCCAGAGCAGCTTTAGGACTCTCCGACCACTGCCTGGTTCATCTTATACCAACTTACAGGCAAAAACTTAAAACTACTAAGCCAGTATTAAGGACTGTTAAGAGATGGACCAACGACACAGAGCAGGTCTTACAAGCCTGTTTTGAATGCACTGATTGGAGTGTTTTTGAAGCTGCAGCCACCAACCTAGACGAGCTCACAGAGACTGTAACATCATACATCAGTTTCTGTGAGGAGTTATGCATCCCTACCAGGACCTACTTATCATTTAACAATGATAAACCATGGTTTACACCAAAACTTAGACAGCTTCGTCATGAAAAAGAGGATGCCTACAGGAGCGGGGACAGGATTTTATACAATCAGGCCAGGAACACACTGACAAAGGAGATTGGTGTGGCCAAGAAAAGCTATGCCAAAAAGCTGCAAAACCAGTTTTCTGCCAACGACCCTGCATCAGTATGGAAAGGCCTGAAAGACATCACAAATTATAAAACGCCATCCCCCAGTATCGACTGCAACAAACATCTTGCAAACGAGGTGAATATCTTCTATTGTAGATTTGACACCTCTGACCAGACACCTCACACCCACCCGGATCATCTCCCTACACAGCCATCAACACCTCCAGCCATCTCCCTCTCACCCCCTGCACTTCAGATCAGTGAGGATAATGGGCATCAGATCCTCAGTAAACAGCCATCAACACCTCCAGCCATCTCCTTCTCCACCCCGGCACTTCAGATCAGTGAAGATAATGTGCGTCAGATCTTCAGTAAACAGAGGAGACGAAAAGCACCAGGTCCAGATGGTGTTTCACCAGCCTGTCTGAAAACTTGTGCGGACCAACTGGCTCCCATTTTCACACAGATCTTCAACAGATCACTGGAACAGCGCAAAGTTCCATCCTGCTTCAAATGCTCCACCATCATCCCAATACCAAAGAAACCAAAGATCACAGGACTCAATGACTACAGACCTGTTGCCTTAACATCTGTGGCCATGAAGTCATTCGAAAGACTGGTGCTAGCTTATCTGAAGGACATCACTGGACCTTTGCTGGACCCCCTGCAGTTTGCCTATAGAGCAAACCGGTCTGTGGATGATGCAGTCAACATGGGACTGCATTATATCCTAGAACATCTGGACAAACCAGGGAACTACGCAAGGATACTGTTTGTGGACTTAAGTTCTGCCTTTAACACCATTGTCCCATCACTGCTCGAGAACAAACTGACCCAGCTGCTTGTCCCTAGCTCTGTCTGTCAATGGATCACCAGCTTTCTGACAGATAGACAACAGCTAGTCAGAATGGGCAAAATCACATCCGACAGCCGCACCATCAGCACTGGTGCCCCCCAGGGATGTGTTCTCTCCCCACTGCTCTTCTCCCTGTACACAAACGACTGCACTGCAAAAGACCCCTCTATTAAGCTCTTGAAGTTTGCGGATGACACTACTGTTATCGGCCTCATCCGGAACGGTGACGAGTCTGCATACAGACAGGAGGTGGAGCGGCTGGCTTTATGGTGCAGATACAACAACCTGGAGCTGAACACGCTCAAAACAGTGGAGATGATAGTGGACTTTAGGAGAAACCCCCCTGCACTCCCCCCACTCACCATCATGAACAGCACTGTGGCTGCAGTAGAGTCATTCAGGTTCCTGGGCACCACCATCTCTCAGGATCTGAAGTGGGACATTCACATAGACTCCATTGTAAAGAAAGCCCAGCAGAGACTGTACTTCCTTCGTCAGCTGAGAAAGTTCAACCTGCCACAGGAGCTGCTCGTACAGTTCTACTCAGCTGTCATCCAATCCATCCTCTGCACTTCAATCACCGTCTGGTTCAGCTCAGCTGCCAAAACCGAACTCCGTAGACTACAGCGAATAGTCCGGACTGCTAAACGAATCACTGGCACTACCCTTCCCACACTTCAAGAACTGTACTCTTCCAGAGTGAGTAAAAGGGCTCGTAAAATCACTCTGGACGCCTCACACCCAGCACACTACCTGTTCGAACTGTTACCGTCTGGTCGGCGCTACAGAGCACCAAGCACAAAAACAGATAGACACAGGAAAAGTTTCTTTCCTCAGGCCATCTACCTCATGAACAGTTAAATATTCCCCTACTGTGCAATAAACGTGCAATACTTTCTCATACGCACTTGTACACAGCACCTTATAACCTGTATATTTACAACATATCTGTACATACATTCAACATCCAGATCTTTTTGACTAACTGCATCTCTGTTTAATGTTTATTGCCTTTTTTTTTCTTGTATTTAATTTTGTGTTGTCACTCGTCACTTTATGTACACTGAAAGCTTCTGTTGCCAAAACAAATTCCTTGTGTGTGTGAAGCACACTTGGAAATAAAACTGATTCTGATTCTGATTCTGATTAAGCATTTTTGCAAAAAAAAATTAATAAATAAACAGAAGCATTTTTGCACTGCGGAAATGATATCACTGTTCTAAAAATTGTGACACACTGAGTGTGACATGAAAACATCCTCCCTGTACATCATCAAAATGAGTTTATAAACAACAGAAGAAATAATAATATTTATATATTTAGTCTTTTACTTTTTTAAAGTACATTAATTTGATTGTTTCATATACCAGCAACATTTCATTCATTCATTTTCTTTTTGGCTTAGTCATTTTATTAATCGGGGTCGTCACAGCGGAATAAACCGCCAACTTATCCAGCATATGTTTTAGGCAGCAGATGCCCTTCCAGCTGCAATCCATCACTGGAAAACATCCATGCACACTCATTCACACACATACACTGCAGACAATTTGGCCTTCCCAATTCACCTATAGCGCTTGTCTTCGGACTGTGGGGGAAACCGGAGCACCTAGAGGAAACCCACGCGAACACAAGGAGAACATGCAAACTCCACACAGAAATGCCAACTGACCCAGCTAACACTCGAACAAGTGACCTTCTTGCTGTGAGGCAATCATGCTACCCACTGTGAGCAACATTTCAACCATCAAACAATTATAAATGTTTGCTAGATTTTTCCAAACCAGCACGTTCATATTAAAAAATAATTAAATAATTGATTCTTTTAAGAAAAACTTCTCTCGTTGTGTGGTTTATTTATAAACTAATTCCGAGAGGATCACGTGTTTATGATTCAACACAGCTGGTACCACATCAGCTCCGTATATTGGCACCAATCAGACGAATACTGGCAGACTATAAATCACCAGAGCTTTCTACTCCAGTCATCTTTGTCTTGAAGAATCCCCCCTTCCACCCCTACTCCTTTCCTTCTCTGACAGGACGGCACGGCAGCCCAGTAATTAGCACTGTTGCCTCACAGCAAGAACGCCGCTGGTTTGGCCCCTCTCTGAGCCAGTCGGCGTTTCTGTGCGGAGTTTTCATATTTTCCCCATGTTCGCATGGGTTTTCCCCGGGTTTTCCGGTTTCCTCCCACCGTCCAAAGACATACACCATAAGTAAATTGACTACTTCAAAATAGCATTCTAAGGCAACTTAGATTTATCTCAGCAGTTCACAAGCAGGGGACTTCTAGAGACCCACCTGAGCTTAAACTCTACTCTCGCCCTTCAAACAGGAGGGAGCCCTGGGCTCAAGGATATTCTGAGCTCAGGGCTTTCTCCTGGGACAGCATGCCAAATACGCTTTATTATCAATCATCAGCCAAGTGTAAACTCTTGAATGTCATTATGTTTGATGAATTGAGTCACATTATTCTTTTTACGTGCTTCCGAACCTCCCTTAAGGGTGCATAGTATGTATCTATGTGGCATGATTTTCATGGTTTATTGTGAGACTTCTCAGGAAGCGAATGTTTCAGTGTACTGGCAGAATTTTACGTCTGAGACAGCACTTAAAATGTCTGGCAACCTGATCAGTGCACTGACTATTAAACAAGGGTGCTGATTGAGAAGCACACAGAGTGTCCTTACTGTACTCTACAAGCTAAAAGTCTTTAGCACATTAGTTGTTTACAGTTGCATGGTCCTGTCCCGCCCCTCCTCCACTGTGATTGGACGCCTAGCTCAAAAGTGATTCTGATGGGCGCTGCGTTTTTTAACTTGCACTCAGCACTGCCCATAAAACACCCGTTCAGCGGCTCGCTACGCTGCAGGCGCTCAAAAAACATGGCGCTAACATTGACCACAACAGACAACAAACCCTCAAGAAGAAACACTTCAGAGGACACGCAGCCTTATGACTCTTATACACACACTATTCTGAAGAGACAGTAATGTTGCGTCTGTATGGAGATGCTAGGTTGTAGGTTAATGTTGTGCTAATGTTAGCTCTGGCTAAGCTCTCAGCCTCCTGCTGCTCTGGGACTGATCTCCCAGCATGCTCTCTGCTCCGCTCTGGTCAGGGGTGCATATGTCTGTTTCACACCAGAGACGTGGCCTGGATTCAGAGGCAGCACATGGTGTATTATTAGAGAAGCTCTGCCAACTCACTGTCTCTTTCCCTTGTTCTTTGGGCAGATTTCTGTAAGAGCACACAGTGAAACCTGCACTTGTCATGTCCACTCCTGAGTGCATGTGCTCCGAGAGCCCTAGCAAACACAGGCCACATATGGTGTGACATTTCTGCTGTCCCCTTCTTCCTTTTTCTTCAGAGGAGGAATCTTGGTTTGTTTTTTTAGTTACATAAAGAGAAACCAGTGCATATTGCATACAAGAAATGCATTTACACATTGCATTCATTGATTTTTCTCACGTTCATTTAAAATACATGCTTCAGCCAGTGTGTCGAGTGATGAGCGTAACCCATGGCACATGCCTTTTAATAGTCATGCATTTATACTTCTGCATTGGATTTGTGTTGCTCTGACAGTAACACTTCCAAAATGCTAGCTGGCAGTGGGGGGTTTTCTGTTCCTCTGTGTCGAGTTTCTCCCGAGTGTTTCGTTTACACCAGTAACGCATGACATGCTAACTTAAGCCTAGTTCACACTACATGACTTTAAACATCGGCAGATCGCTGTGCCGTTTACACTACATGACTTGATTTTGTGTCTTTTAATCGCTGTGGTGTTCACACTACGTAAATGATCCACATGATGGGGGTCAACAACAACTTGTTCGCCAACAGCTCAGTCAAGCTACCAAACCACAGCCAATGACATTTTAAGGGAGGAGCCGTCAGAAAAAGCGGAACGCTATTGGCTGCTTGTGTGCTGATTACATTGACAGCGTTTCAAGCATTCAAGGGAGCTTTTAAAAACATTGTCAATCAGCTGATGCGTCAGCAAATCAATCGCTCATCTGCAAGGTTCAAGTGGATAGAGCCTGGTTTCTCTCGAGGTTTTTTAAATTCTTCACTTATGCCAATTGGTGAATTTTTTTCCTCGCCGCTGTCCCCACTGGCTTGCATGGTTCAGGATCTGTAGAGCTGCGCATCGATAGAATTGCTCTTCAGTGTTTGGACTCTCAGTAGTGATTAGGCATGGGCCGGTATAAGATTCTGACGGTATGGCAACCTTGGATAAAAATATCACGGTTTCGCGGTATTGTGATTACTGCTCTAAAATTATTTTTATTTAAATATCTGGGTAAAATACTACAACTTTTTCCCTTTTGAACACAATATATTTTATTTAGTTTTTTTATTATATATTTTGGAACAGTAAACGTGTCAGACTAAATTATTTTTTGACTTTTACTGTCTTTATTTGTTTCAAAAACAGATTTTTTGTTTTACAATTTAAAATGGCATCTTTAGATATCTTTTCTGCTGGAGATACTGTTGTACTAAAAAATTTAATAAATAGATGAGTAAATAAAAACATTGTACACATAAATTAGGAACGGTATTGCAGAAAATTTTGACGGTTTTAAAACCTTGACTTTTCCAATTCGCAGAATATCCTTAAAAACGGTTATTGTCCCATGCCTAGTAGTGATAATTAAACCACACTGACCTGAGCTAAACTAATCTGAACTTAAACACTGAAAACTGAACTGATAATGTTTCAATTTACTATTAATTTATCTTCTATGTGAAGCTGTTTTGACACAATCTACATTGTAAAAGCACTATAGAAATAAAGGTGAATTGAATACCCAGCGTTTTTAATTTTTGTAATTCAAAAACTCTTTGAAATAAAACTAACATATCTAAAACACCCTGACGCTTTCTAAATATCTGTGTATTTCTTTCTAACATTGTTATTTTTTTAAACTACATACAGTTAAAAACTGAGCATGTCTACCTTTAATTACCATATTGGTCAAAATGACTGAATGCATGTCTGCTACTTTTTTGCTGTGACTTTAAAATTTAAATATGTGTGCATTTTTTGCCTAGCAACTTCCTGCTAACAAAAACATAACTTTCTGATAGCAAAAACATAAAACTACTTTAGATATTCCTTTCAAAACAGCAAGTTCTGTGCCACGAAATAGCTCCTGTTAGAAAGTGAAAATGAAAGCGAGGCTCAGACCTTTGCTCATGTTCTAGTATCTTAACTACATATTTATAGGCTACATTACCAAAAAACTATATATATTTTTTTAGGGTAATGGTGTCATAAAATATGATGACAGACATTCAAAGCTTAATTTTAATATCTCAGTCGAAGTTTCAAATGTAAATATGATGTGACAATATGACATCTTATGTACTGTAAGTACAGTCAGAATGACCAGTATGGTAATTTGAATAGTTACAGAATTCTAGTTCCACTGTTAATATAGCCTACTCTCGTGTCCGTGTTAACGCAGAATGAAGCGAGTGCATCAATGCCCATTTTGGCCATTCACAGACGTTTCTGTTGAGCTCCTGAGCACACGGCCATTCAGCTCATGCTGATATGCTCTCTTATTGTCTGCAGCTCATCACTACATCTGACCGCATGTGGGGTAGAGCCAGCCGACTGGTTTGGAATATTCAGCATGCTAGATATTGGATTTCCTTCTGCGAGGTGTTGGCGACGCTTCAGCAAGCCTCTTTGATGCGGTGTTCAGTAGTTTACACATAAAGACTGCTGAGCGCCAAGCACCTGTAGATTTTTTCCCGATCACAGCCCGATCTGTAGGCGAGCTCATTAACTTCCAGATCGGGCTCAAATCAGGCTTAAAATCCTGTAGTGTGAACTAGGCTTTACTGTACAAGTAGCTCAAACTCACTTATTCAAGGAAGAAAGAGGTGTGAGCTGGTGAATATGCAACAATATTAATCATAAAGTAAACATAAAAAACTAATTATCTGACGCTCCTCTATGGGACTCCAAACTTATTAAACACTTATGCCACAGGGCTCACTCCAATATCACAGCTCTCTGCCCCGTCCAAACTCATCACTGATACCAATCCGACCAATCACAGCTCTTAATATGTTTAAATGCAGTTTCTAGGCAAAATGAACACTAGGGGGCAGTATGACGGGAACAACTTTTGTTCCTTTTCACACTAATGATATTTACAGGGACATATTATCGATAATTGAGGATTACTTTAGCGAAGTTTTTTGCACAACAGACCTCCAGGATTCCGCTATTCTGCAATCGCTGAATTTAATGCAAAATCAAGCAAATGTCACAATATTTTGTCGAGCTTGCAAATCAATTAAATTGCAACAAATTCCCTGCATATTTTGGGCAGTAATGAAGCAGTAAAACAACTTGGGTTTCAATTAAATGGCCTCTTTCTCTCTAAATGGACAGCTATTGGTATGATAGTGTAACGTCTGATTGTGTAAGACTAAGATATGTGCATCTACGCATGTTCATGATAAATTGTTAAATAATGAAATGAAGACAGCCTCCAGTCAGGTGGCTTGTCCAGGTCTTGCCCAATTAATCCTGAAACGCAGTGCAACACAGTGGGATAATTATCTGTCAGATGGGTGATCCTGCCACAGAGCAGACAGGAGGGCAGGAAGACGCATTTTCACACTATTATCCGCCAAAGATGAACCAGAGAATAAAAAGTAAAAAAAAAAAAAAGGATAACTCCGGGTGCTCCGGTTTCAACCCCAGGACAAAGACATGCGCTATAGGTGAATTGAATAAACTAAATTAGCCGTAGTGTATGTGTGTGAATGAGAGTGTATAGATGTTTCCCAGTACTGGGCTGCAGCTGGAAGGGCATCCGCTTTGTAAAACATATGCTGGATAAGTTAGTGGTTCATTCCACTGTTGCGACCCCTGATGAATAAAGGGTCTATGCCGAAGGAAAATGAATGAATGAATGAAATATTGTGAATATAGTGAATATAGTAAATGTGTGTGTGTGTGTATTTTAATCTACTAAATGTATTTATTTATTTATTAAACATAATGAAATGTATAATAGGATCATTTTTCATATTTACATCATACTTAACAAATAAAAACAGATCAAATCTATTAAATACAAATTTATTTTCACATAAAACTGATTAAATCATTTTAAATTGAATAATCCAATTATCTAACACATTTATTTAATTTACATATTAATTATAATACATTATATATATAATTTAAAAAATATTGTTTACAACTATTATTTATATATTTAATAAACGTATAGATTTATTTAAATGCCTCATAAAACCGTTTGCAATGAAATAATAAATGTATTACATAAAATAAATGTTTTTATTAACAATAAATAAATAAATAAATAAATAAATAAATAAATATAGTTTTATTGATAAAAAATTTATTTCCCCACTAAACTATGTTGTCATTGTTGTTTTGCTCATTGACTCATTGTATAGGATTTGTCTGGGACAGTGCCGAATGTTGCCTGTTTGTCTGTCTGTCTGTCTGTGTCTGTGTGTGTGTGTGTGTGTGTGTGTGTGTGTGTGTGTGTGTGTGTGTGTTGCTCTGTATTTGATATTGAAAAATTCAAAAGTTCCACAAATGAAGACGTGGAAAAGTATTAAAACATATTTCGATATGTACATTTAGAGGTTAAATAAACGATCACTAATTGTAATCTGAGGTAACTACAATGTAATACAATGTAACTTGATGTATAAATTTATCCCCTGAAAAAGTATTTATGATGGCAGTACTTTTTTATTTATTTATTTTGTATTATTTTTCTTATTTTATTTTAACACTTTTATATTATCTTTTTTTTTTTTATTCTCTCATCCGTAAGGGGTTAAATTGTTGAGGAGGGGGTTGTTCTGAAAAAAAGAATGATTGAGAAATCTTAAATGAAAAGTTTAAAAAACAAATAAAATAACTTATTAACCAATAATGAATATCCACTCCATTATTTTGCTCCATTTTCCATCTAATTCCTTATGCTCTTTTTTTTTTTTTTACAGAGACTGACGAAATGTAAGGACAGACTGCTGGAGTCCCCCAGCGAGAAAGTGCATTATGGGAAACGTAGTAGATGCCTCTGCCACATGGACCTACATGTTACAGAGGCCCGTTTGCCCCAAAATCTTAAAAAGCACAGCCTTTAAACCCCTCGACAAACCCAGAACCTCAAACTGAGAGAGTCTGAAACAAGCTGAGATATAAAAAACTCCAGATTTCAGACCAAACTGGACATCAATGGACACTGAATTACCACAGGACATATTCGGAGGATCTATGTAGCCGTTTTTTCGTGAGCACTTCTGGATTAAACTCTTTGTAACTGTGCAGTTTATTTATTTGTAGTCAGGGGGAAAGCATCGAGCGATGAATGAAGTCGTCAAATAGGATTTCAAAGATTCAAGCATTCTCAAGAATTGAAATGACCTTTTCAAAGTAAATATCAAAACTCACACGTCGTGGATGGTTTCGCAGTGAAGATGTCAAATGAAATATTGCATTGTGAAATGACTGCTGTTGTGTTTTTGACATTTTCTCATTTGTAAGAGTCAGTGAGGTAGCAAACTGTGTTTTTTATTCCCTCCGTTTGTCCATAAGAGCTCATTGTGTGTGTGTTTGGTCAGGTTGTTTTGAGGTTTTGTTCAGCGGTATACTCACTCTATTATTGATAATGATCAGAGTTGATTTAGAGTTTAGTTTTTGAGTGAACTACCGAACTAAAATAAAAACATGATTTCACACTTCTTGAACATGTCGAAGCAGAGAGACGTTCATTTTTTAAAAGGTCATCAAAAATGTTGGAAGGGTTTTAAAATAAACTGGCTTTGTAAGATAGTCTGTTGAAATGAAGCTGAGTTTCAATTCAACTCAATTTAGCCAAGTAGAACATGTTCCTTGATCAACTTCCTTGTTTTTTTGGATCAGCCAATCAGATTGCAGCAATCAAACTCAAGGATTCTCATCAGTCAATAGAGTGCATTAATCCCGCCCATTTTGTCACTATGCAGCATTGCTTCTGAAAGTTTTTTCCCATTTATTTTCCCATAGGTATTATGAAAATGTCTTATAAGCTCGAAACAAACCAGCAGAAAGGAGAAACGCATTACAAACTTTGGAGAGATGGGTGGAATTTCACATTAATTGATAGATGTATGGATAGATGGATGGGTTTTGACATTCATTGACGGATGGATGGATGGATGGGATTTGACATTCACGGATGGATGGATGGATGGATGGATGGATGGATGGATGGATGGATGGATGGATGGATGGACGGATGGATTGGATTGGATCTGACATTCATTGATAGATGGATGAATGGAATTTGACATTTATAGATGGATGAATGAATGGGTGGATTGGATTTGACATTATTTGATGGATGTATGTATGGATGGATGGATGGATGGATGGATGGATTGATTGATGGATGGATTGATGGGTGGATTGGATTTGACATTCATTGACGGATGGATGAATGGATGATTGGATTTGACATTCATTTATGGATGGGTGGATGGATGGATGGATTGGATTTGACATTTATTTATGGATGGATGGGTGGATGGATGGATGGATTGGATTTTACATTCATTTATGGATGGGTGGATGGATGGATGGATGGGTTGGATTTGACATTCATTTATGGATGGATGGGTGGATGGATGGATTGGATTTCACATTCATAGATGGATGGATGGATGGATGGATGGGTGGTTGGATGTATTAGATTTGACATTCATTGAAGGATGGATGGAAGGATTGATAGATGGATGGATGGGATTTGACATTCATTGAAAAATGGATAGATGGATTGGATTTGACATTTATTGATGGATGGATGAATGGATGGATGGATGGATGGATGGATGGATGGATGGATGGATGGATGGAATTTGACATTCATTGATGAATGAATGGATGGATGGCTGAATGGATTGGATTTGACATTCATTGATGGATGGATGGATGGATGGATGGATGGATGGATGGATGGAT
>CAIGQZ010035066.1:5880454-5920294 GCA_903798205.1 Danio tinwini
AGACAGACAGACAGACAGACAGACAGACAGACAGACAGACAGACAGATAGATAGATAGATAGATAGATAGATAGATAGATAGATAGATAGATAGATAGATGATAATTGTGTTTACAGCTGCTATTGGGTAGGATTGGGGATCTAGAATAAGATCATACTTTATAAGTACTAATAAACATTTATATATACCGTCATATCTTATTAGTGTGATTTGTTTATTAACCTGAAGTGCTACTGGTATAATCATTACCAATGAATTATTAAGTATTACAACACAGTCATGTTTTTATATTATTACATAAAAACTAACATAAATCAAAGGCAATAAATGCTATTATTATGTTTGAAAGAAAAAAATAAGTAAAAACAAGGTTGAGTTCATTTGCAAATTAAACTATTACATTTCTTAATTCAGATTCATGAACAGTCAAAATGGTTTTAAAACTGCTAAATTTCTTCCTTTCCTTTTGATTGTATTTGCCATGTTTGTGACCCGTGCTAATAATAATCTAGAATCCAAGAACAGCACTGTTTAAGAGTGCCACATCCAAATTGTGGCACTTGCTGATTGCTAGTCATGCTAAATTATTGGACTGAACTCATATATCAGAGATCAACATGCTCTTGTTGGGTTTTAAAACAACCTGTTGCCACTTTCTAGAAGTCAATTCTCGACCTTCAATCAACCTGACGGAAAGAGGAAAGTCTCCATTCCTATAATTGCATCCGTGGCACTACAGGAGCTTGAACTAAATGCTGAACTTTCAGAAGTCACTAATGGAAAGCTATTCCTTGTACAATAAATTACAGTTATTACCTAAAGAGCCAAACACTGTCTCTGCATTAGCAAAAAAAACAGTTGCCTTACAGTCAATCCTCTCCGGTTTGTACAACATAGGCTCACTTTGAAAATGTAGCCCTATATACATTTCTGGGGATCGCGAATTATGTAGCCAGAAGTACATATGGCTGCATTTCGTCTTTAAAATTAATGCTATGGGATGGTATAACGCCATTCCTTTTTGTGCTTAACAGCTGACCACTTACCTCTGTATGGACGACTTTCCCGCTGTTACCAGTTTGTCCAGTCGCTCGCCATGTACGTTGGCGGACTTGAGAAGCAGAGAGGAGTTGACCATGATGACAGTCATTCAGTCAGTCAGTAGACAGCCGCCTCTGGTGGATTTACGTGAGAATAGCAGCTGCAAATGGCACAAATTTGAGATCTCAAAAAGCGTACACAGCAGCCTCTGGTGGATTTGCAAAAAAAAAAAGTACCTCCTGGGGCGTATTTGGTGCTCTCCAAAAATGTATATAGCAGTGCGTTTTCAGAACGAGCCTGGGCTGGGTTTGTATTGCTGTATTGTGTGTACCTCGCAACAGGTGATCTGGTAACACACACAAAAAATAAACACAATTAATTGTTAATTCGTGCATGTACAACGTAGGATTATGTTACCTTGATCAATTTCTATGGTACAGGAAAAAACTAATTAAACTTTTAGAAAGTTTACATTTGGTTTTTGTGTTGTTCTTACCAGAGTATGTGTTCGTCACAAAAAAGAGGGATTTAATCCTATTTATTTTGAGCATTTGTAGCGTTTTGAGACTCCTATCAACTTTAGAAATTGTCCCACTGCCGCGGATCATTAGCTGGCATGGAGAGGAATCAAAAAAACCAACTGTAGATGGATGTTTTGTAGCTTATTTAACAATCGTCTAGTAGCTCGGGTCATTATAGGATGTTTTTGAAGTTATTATTTTAGACTAAAATCTAACAAGCTATGGAAACTGATTGACTGTTGTGAGGTTATATAGATTGATCGTCATGTGACATTTTGTTTACAAGCAATTAAAAAAAAGTTTTTGTGTGGTTTGATTTGGGTGATTCCATGGAAAGTCATAGTTATCACTGAGTTGTCCTGGATCTTTCTACATTTTAAAGAGCCCCTATTATACATTAAAAAGGGTCATATTTCGGTTTTATGGGTCTCCAACAACAGGCTGATATGTATGCAAGGTCAAAAAACACTTTCATGGTCTTATATTATGCATTTATTTTTACCTAATTGTCCCAGCGACTCCCATATGAATCGTTCAGCGATTCATTTGTTCCCAAATCCCTCCCTAGCGCCTCTGTGCTGATTGGACCGATGACAGCCTGTTGCGAGACAGTAAAATGCCCAGCGCGGTTTATCAAGCCCCCAGGTCGCCAACATTGGTATAGGATCCGATCGCAGCGGACGCCCGAAACACGCTTCACAGTAAACCTACTAACACCACAATAAACAGTACCCGGTTACACCCCAGAAAGCAGTGCAGTTAAACACCACAAACTCATTTAAATCTATAAATAAAGCAGCATGCGTCGCGTTTTCAACGTGGCATTAGATGCGATTTGGGAATATAGAGTTAACCTAATATAGTACAAGCGGTTACAAGTAACAACACAATACATACTTTACAAGCTAGAGAAAACAAGGAGGCAGCTATTTACTTACACTTATGAAATGTGTCATGGGCCAGGTCTGATTTCATGAGTTATCTTTCATTTTGGAGCTTTTCTCCCTTCTCAGCTGTAGATCATTTCTATTTGCAATCATTGCTGTGGCACTTCTTGCGTGTTGTATGTTCTCAGGGCTTACCTGTACTCTGCTTTGCCTAACTATCACATCCCACGCCCGGGGGTCTGACAAGCTATCTTTGCTGGCTCCCATCGCCTTTCCAGTTCTGTGCACCAGCCTGAAGTCCAGCGTGCCTTTGTTTGACTTGTACCTAATAAATGGTCCTTATTTTGCACGTGTTACACCAAATTCTGTGACCATCGTATTCTGTGACCCTAGTAGGCGCTGTTTTCACTGTTTGGCTTGAACTCGCTCCTACAGCATACACTCACATTAATGCACTGGAATTAACTGCTTAATACTAGTATCTATAGAACAAAATGGAGGAAGAAACTAATCCACGAGCTGTGTACTGAAAGTACATTGTACGCATGTAGATGCTGAAGCACTTCTTTCCCTCACACTTCCAATAATATCCAGGTAAGCACAGCGTCTTCATGACTCATGACTTCAGGATCTGTTTGTCTTTGCTGCTGTGTTAGTGGGCGGGGCCGCAGGTTTAAATTTTGTCGGTCTGCACGCGCAACCATTATGTTTCGTATTGATGTCACGCCGAAACGGCTAAAGACTCTTTATCAAGACGATTCATTTAAACCACTATGAGTAGACTCTTTTTTTAGATGAATCAATAGTTTTAAAAACTGTTCACTTTTAAATTTAAGCTTTAGCTGGATATTTCACTTCACTTCACACTGTTACACACTACATGGAAAGTCAATTTTAAAAACCCATAATAGGGGCTCTTTAAATTAAAGGTGAATTATGTAACAAATGAATTGTCAACCACAAAACTAGAAATAGCCGCGTTTCTGGCTAGCCAGGGTCAGTCGCGTTTCCACTGTCACTTCAGGGGCCTGATCGGGCCAAAGCAGAGCTTCCTCAGGGCCAGCAGCCGGCCTTTTTCGGCTCGCCGAATACCTTTGGCCAAAGAGGGCCAGCTGGGACTTCAGGGGCGGAGTGGGAAGATGGCATGCCGCCATTACTCTAGTTTTCCGATCGCACAGGAGTACATGCACCACAATAAATAAACAAATAAATTGATGTTTCAATAACGCATAATAATCTTTACACCATATTAAAGACACAGCAGCCAGTAACAGTTGTCGAGAGTTTAATAATATGCAACATCCTTAAATAATTTTTTTAAAAAGGGGAACTACCTATATATAGCCTAAAGAAGTATTAATATGTTTGAGGTCTCTCAGGAGCATTTGGGCTGAATGTTTGACGGCGTCTATCAAAAAGAGGATGTTATAAAATACATATTATACAGAGTTATTACTACGGTATAGCAGTGTCCCTCCGTTAGTAGCGAGACCACTCGATGCACAATGCCAACAGTCGGTCAGCGAGTAAATAAATATATTGAATGAAAATACATAGGCCTGTGCTTATAGAAATAATGTAATGCTGTACAGTTTGTTTGTTTTGGTTGTCTTAATTTTATTCGTTTCGTGATGATGCGATGGTGGGCTTTATCTCCCTGCCTGATTTCCACTGAACTGGGCAGGTTGTATGAGGTTTGATTCGAGGAGATGTTCTAGGCGTGGGGTTTGCGTGACACGCTGTGAGCTACTATCCTGGCAGTGGAAACGCGACATTATTTCCGCCCTACTGCTCATGCTCCCGGGCTATTGGCATGGCACGGCCCAATAAAAGCCCTGGCTCGCACTGGCCCGACAGTGGAAATGCGGCTAATGTGAGCTAACAAAATCAACATGGTTAGTTTTGATTTCATGCGTACTTTAAGCTAGTTAAACTTTTGTACAGGATAAAAGTGTACTTTTTAGAAAGTTTACATTTTGTTTATGTGTTGTTCTTACCAGCGTTTTTGTGTTTGTCTCCAGCAGTGACCCAGTCATCTTCTTCGCCTCCAGGCTGAAATGATGAGACATCAGCAGGGGGTTTTCAATCGGCATCTGTATTCATTTTAGACCATTCGCCGTCTTTAGTGAACCCCAGATCATCAGGGTCCCTCCGCCGCAGGTCATTAGCTGGCATGGAGTGAACACAAACCGAATTGGACATGGACAGGGATGTTGTGTAGCCCATTTACCCATATAATCAGTGCGCTGTTGACAGGGTCTCAACTGGTCGCTCGGGGTCATTACGTAGGATGTTTTTGAAAATATTAATGTTAGAATTTCCAGACATTTTGTCTGTCTGTCTGTCCAACCCACCTACACGTCTCTTTTGCAATCTGCTTTCTCACTGCTCGCCGGCCTACAGATTTCATTCATTTTTATGACACCAACACCCACAGCAAAGGATAAGAAAGGCTGAAAAATTGCAGTTATGAATATAAACGAATAACAAACGGGCGTTGGGATGAAAAATGTCAGCCTCTTATGCATTTTCTCCTCTGTAATGGCAATGGGAAAAAATTACCCAAGGGCAATTCACCATTAAAACGCCATCAGAGCATCCATCCGCCTGCACCTCAAATCCCAGCCCTTTCGCTGAGAGGAGACTCTCTTAAAACGCCTATAATGCTTTTGCCATTTAGATTAAATGGAAGTCATTCACCGTATCCAATTTGAGAGAACACACATTAAGGAAATTAAATTACGGGGGTGGATAGAGGGGTAGTCTGAATGAGAAATGCCCTTTACTGTTGACGTCAAGAATAAGAGCTTTAGCAGCTTAACTCTAAAGTTTGCAAATAAAATGAACGTGTCACTGGCATTTATCCACAATCAAAGCACTTCAGATTTATTAATATTTGACAATAGGATTAAGCTTTTAGCAAAGATTTAGTTATTTAAAAAAGACTATAGTTATCTTACAAATTGAATTTAAAATAATTTATCAAAATGATAAAGCACATCACACAACCACACACATGTAAGTCATACTTTTAAGTCCTGAAGAAAAACAAGATAACTATTAAAAGTTGTTATACATAACACTTTTATGAGTCTGAATGAGAAATGCCCTTTACTGTTGACGTCAAGAATAAGAGCTTTAGCAGCTTAACTCTAAAGTTTGCAAATAAAGTGAATGTGTCACTGGCGTTTATGCACAATCTAATCAAAGCACTTCAGCAAAGATTTTATAGTTATCTAACAGGTGATGGGAGCAGAATGACTTCCTAAGGCAGGGATCTCCAAACTCGGTCCTGGAGGGCCGGTGTCCTGGGCCCGTTTTTTTTTTTAAAGGTTTAATCCGGATAAAATTGATCCGGATTTAGTAATCCTTTTTCTTCGATCTGTGATCACGTAATCCAGCTTACTTTTTGAGCCAGTTTTTCAAAGCAACATAGGATTGGATCAATCTGAACCGGATAGGAACTTTTCAGGATCACTAAATCTGGATAACCAGTGCTCAAACAGGATAGGAAATCACAATGTAGAACTATAGATATTTAAAAGAGCAACAATTAGAATAGCCAGTGTGGGGTCAATATAATTTTATTTTTGTTTGAATGAAAACACACACATTTAAAAAAAAAAATAATAATAATTTCAAATATAGATGTATTGAATTAAAAAAAGACTTAATGCCAAAAACTCCACAATAGTTTCAGACTTCCTCATCTGATGTGGAGAGACCAGCTTGTCTGAGTGAGCGTAGCCTTTAGGAGGCGGATCTCAAGTCTGGCCTTGGTTTGCTGCAGTTTGGTCAGAGTCAGTTGTTCCTCTGCCAGATGAAGCTGTGCTTCTGCCCTTTCAGTTGCTTTTTGCAATTGTTGAAAATGATTTCAAAAATCAGTGATTGTCATTCTTTGCATTTTTTGGTTATTCTGTTATCATTGCACACATCACTAATAAATATTCAAAAACTAAAATATTTTTACATTGTAATGAGTATATATATTTTAATTAAAGACAGAATGAAATGTATTGTTTTTGGTCAATTTTGACAGCTGTTTGGGGGATTATTTTATGAGGCCAAACTTTTTCTACTTTGCTGTAGGCCTATACTGAAAAGCTGAATACGTTAAAGCCTACCTGACGGATAAACAAATACAATTAAAACCTTTGAATAAATATGATCTCTTGTAAGATACTGCTGCATGATCCAAATATAGGATTATTTGATACATTTTTAAAGTTTTCATTACATTTTGGACATGAAATCCACGCTGAATCCACCCTTCTGATCAAATCCTACAAAAAAGGTCTGAAAAACCCAAACTAAAGGTTTGATCCAGATCAAAACCAAGATTGGATTACGTGATCTAATCCGATTATGTAATCCGTTTTTTCTTTTGAAAAACCCATTTTCAAGATTTGATCCAATCCATTATCCAAAATCCTAGTGGATTACTTTTGAAAAACCGGGCCCTGGAGAGTTTAGCTCAAACCCTAATCAAGCACACCTGAACCAGCTAATTAAGCTCTTACTAGATATACTAGAAACGTCCTGACAGGTGTGTTGAAGCAAGTTGGAGCTAAATTAAGCAGGACACCGGCCCTCCAGGATCGAGTTTGGACACCCCTGATATAGCCTATATAATGCTTATTGTCTGCTCTTGTGTTCATCTAGCACAGGAGTATCCACACTCGGTCCTGGAGGGCTGGTGTCCTGCAAAGTTTTGTTCCAACCCCAATCAGACACACCTGGGCTAGCTAATCAAGCTCTTATTAGGCTTTCTAGAAACATCCATGCAGGTGTGTTAAGGCAAGTTGGAGTTAAAATCTGCAGGACACCGGCCCTCCAGCTGTCCTAAGGTAAAACATTATAGCAACTAGTGGTGGGCAAAGCGAGGCTTCGTGAAACACTGAAACAGTCGAAGCAAATGTGTCGAAGCTTCGAAACGTTTCGAAACCCCACTCTACGGTGACACCTAGTGGTCATTTTTTATGTATTGCACTGAAACAGCGTCAGCAAAGAAAAGTTGTATTGCAAATTGAGGTATTAAACTCCACTTTGTAAATTGAACCTACAAGTGGTTTAGTGTAGCAGTTAGGGTTCCTGACTGCCATGTAGGCATACTGGGTTCGAATCCAGGCTCAGACAGCTCTTTAGAAATGCTTTAATATCAGTTTGAATTGCTCTGTTCTTGTATCATTTTGTTTCAACATTGGTCTGACATCCGAATAAACACTTTGTGAATAAATATGTCTTGTTTTGGTCATAAAGCAGGGTTGTTGCTAGATCAGACACGGTTGTGGCCAGAAATGAACAAGAATTATTTATATTATTCATTAAATTTCCCATTTATTGTATTTTATTTATGTCTACCCAAAACCTAAACCCAACTATCAGAGTAGGCCTACTGTAAAAAAATTAATTATTGTTTTACAGTTACAAAACCGATGCTGAATTGATGGCGTATCAGCAGCTGTATCCCATTTTGACTACACCATAAAACAGTAACATGATTAAAACACATCAAATCGTGATTTCTGAGTATTTGTACAAGTCGGGATTCGAACCCAAAAGTAATTTGAAGCTCAGTTACAACATGCACACGCACGGCCCACTAGGCCATAACAGACAGAAGAATTGTCAGACCCTGTCAGTCAAATGCACATTCGCCAGGTCTCGAAACGCTTCTGAACTGATCGATGATTTGAATCGCTTTAGCCACATGACCAAGTGTTTAGAAACACTTTAGTCACGTGACCTGGGTGTTTAGACCATGCTTCGGTGCAGTGTTTCGAAACACTTGCGCTTCGGGATCTCGACACTGTCAAAACGTCAGTTTCACATCAGCCATCCCTAATAGCAACTCATTGGATTTAAATTAATTTATCAAAATGATCAAGCACATTACACACAACCACACACATGTAAATCATACTTTAAGTACTGAAGAAAAGCAGGTTTTCTGTTCAACGCTGTTTGTGACATTTTAATAAGTTTGGACAAAAGATGCTTTTTACTGTTATATGAGGTCAACAATGTGAGCTGGAGATTGTTTCAAAATAATTTGATACTATATCATTGACATTCATGCAAGTATATGGGTTTGTTTATAATTTAAAAATTGTATTATTAAATGGTTAACTTACGATTTATTGCTCCAGCAAGCTATTTGTTTACATTCTGAAGTATGCCTACATTTATCAAAATAAGACAAATTAACTTTTTATAAAAAAGTTTTTATTGCTCTAACAAGCTATTTGCCCACTTTATAATAAAAGTATACATGCTAATCCAGAAAAAAATACAATATAAAGCAATATTATTACAACTTTAATTATGTTTTTGTTACTACACTGCAAAAATAACCTTTTCTTACTTAGATTTTTGGTCTTGTTTCTAGTCCAAATTTCTAAAAATTCTTAAATCAAGAAGAATTTTCCAGACAAGCAAAACATTTAGTCTTGTTTTAAGAAATAATATGCCAATATTAAGTGAGTTTTTCCTTAAAACAAGCAAAATAATCAGGTAATGGGGTAAGCAAAATAATCTTATGTCAAAAGGAAAAGCAAGATTGTTTTGCTTACCCCATTGGCAGATTATTTTTGTTTTAAGGTAAAACTAATATTGGCATATTATTTCTGAAAACAAGAAATAATATTTTGCTTGCCATAAAATGTTTCTTGATATAAAAGTTTTTAGATATTTGAAATAGAAACAAGACAAAAAAATCGAAGAAAAGCTTTTTTTGCAGTATGAAAACTGCCTGCGTTTGTTGATCATCACGTGACAATGTTTACAAACTATTTTATACAAGTTTTTCTGGTTGAAACTTTATTTTGACAATTTCTAAAGAATGTACAGTTCCATCGAGTTGTACTAGACCTTTTTATAACTTATATCAAGTTTTTACTGCTACTTAACAGGAAATTTAAACCGAAAGACCTACCTGAGGTAACATATGTGGCGCGCGTCCTCCAGCTTTATTGACGTCTTTCCGCCAATGAAACTCTTTAAGTAGTCGAGTTATACGTTTCAGTAAGTTGTACTGAATCCTTCAACTTGTATTTTGATGTTTATTCCCGTTTTATCGTAACTATTAGTAAAAACGGACGGTTAATTCGCGCGCCGAGCTGCGTTTGAACTAATGGCTTAATCAGATTTTGCTCTGTCATGCGGTCATAAAGCGCACCAAAACGACATTTATTATCTTATTTGTTTTATTGTTAATTGTTTTTATTAATATAAGCTGATTCATTTTATAACTTTAGCTTAGTACTATTTTAAAAAACAATTATATGCTAATAAAAAACATTTCTCCTCAAGTGACTCAAAATGACGTCACAGTCACGCAAACACACTTGACTCCAACCGACTCCGACATACACTGTAAAAAATATCCGTAAGCTCTCTTCTGACAACTTTTAACCATATAAAGTTGGAGAAGGTGACTTTTATGAACATTTTTAATAGTTTAGAGGGACATATTGTCTCGGCTGGTGTTGTATTTTATGCTGCAAAAACCTTGTAATAAGCTGCAAGTATTTTTTCAGTTATTTTACAGATTCACTTATTTATTTATTATTATACATTATATTATTTTAAACTATTAAATGCCAATAAAAGTCCCTTTGTTAAACCGTAGAGTTGAATTTTCAGCTTCAAAATTAGACAGAGCAGAGATCAAGGTGCCATTATGAAATTCACAACCATAAATAAATAGAAAACACAAAATACTAAAACTGTTAATTAACAGATTTTTTTACAATGTATAATAAACAGAAGAAGAAGATTCTAACATATGAGCCACTTTTATTTAAAAACAAGCTGCAATCAGCATAACGCAGCTGAGCGATACATTAATGTACATTTGTCCGCAAGTAAAAAAAAAAAACAAGGAAAGAGAATAAGAGGTTACATTAAACTGAAGCCGTCAGCATCCAAATGCCATTTCCATGATGAGATGAGTGGCCACGTCCTCTCATTTGCGCTCTGAAGCCTCTTCAAATGGTTCAGAGACACTCTGTTCAATTGCTTCTAATGTGTTGTAACACTGCGAGTGCCAAAGCAATCCCACTGTCAACTACGTGCCCTTTGATTTTCAGTCAGAAGAAAGACGCACATTTACAGTCAATTTAATTATTGAAAACATCACACAGATTTCACTGAATAGAAGAAAAGGGCGGCAGATTATTTGTTTTTGTGCCTGTTGAATAGATAATACAGCACTTTCACAGTAGCAGGAACATCTTGGGAAACAATATCTGCGAGAAACATGAGAAAATTAACAAGGAGGCAGATCAACGCATGCTAAATAACAGCTTTATATTAAAAAAGCAGAAAAAAACAGGCTTAATATGGGTTTTAGTTGCAGCAGCATTGCACATATTTCTTCATAAAGACACTGTTTCATTGCGTTGTGTAAGCTAGGTGAACAAAACAGCTATGAAAAATACTATAGATAAACTGAAAAGTAGTTTTTAATTTTTGTTACGCTACCATTTTTACAACCCAGGTTCATTCTGAAAACGTACCTCTATATACATTTATGGAGAGCGCCAAATACGTTCCAGGAGCTACGTATTATTGCAGTTTTTATTTTCGCGAATCCACCAGAGGCCACTGTGTGTGCTTTTTGAGATATTAGATTTCTCTCGCAAGTGACATTCGTGCCTGCTGTTCTCACATAGATCAACCAGAGGCCGCTGTCGGCTAAATGACTAACCCAGCCGATAGTGTTTTCAAAAGCACCTACTGAGCAGTGCTCACCGCCTTCCCTAAACCCAACCAACAGTGTTTTTAAAAGCAATCCAGAAAAAGAAATGCCCTCACCTGATTTTTACCACGTTTTCAGATCTTACTACATTCTCACTAGGGCTGTGTATTGACAAGGGCCTCACGATATGATACATATCACGATACATGGGTCAAGATACAATAGATCACGATATATTGCGATACAATAAATATTGTGATATATTGCAATAGTTTGTATTAGTATATGTGTCACATTATATTGACAACTTAATAAAGTTGGCAGACAAATTAAAATCCCAATTTATTTTCCATCCATTCCAATTCATTAGAACTGCACAGTGTGATTGAACAGGCACCTTTATATTTTACGCCATGCTCACTCTTGCATACTTCTGATACCGTACTACTTGCCGTTTTGTTGATCGCAAGTTAGCGACATCTACAGGAGCAGAGGAGGAGGTCTTTGGCACAACTTCAATCGATACTTGAGGTTGGACTATCGATACACTATCGTAAAAGAAATTATTGCGATAGTTAGATGTATCGATATTTTTGCACAGCCCTAGATCTCACCCTGTTATTTACTTGTTTATTTAAGTTTTTGGCTCCTGTTTTTGTCTTACCTGCTTTCTGGAATCGTTCTTCACAGGACTCAAACCCCATCTTAGTGATCAACTTCTCTCTGCATCTCAAGTCTGCCAAAAGTAAATGGTGAGCTACTGGACAAACTGGTAACAGCGGGAAAGCCGTCCATACGGAGGTAAGCAGTCAGCTGGTAAGTGCGAGGAATGGTGTCATACCGCCCTGTAGCACTCATTTTAAAGATGAAATGCAGCCATACTTACTTCTGGCTACATAATTCGCGATCTCCAGAAATGTATACAGGGCTACAATTTCAGAATGAGCCTCTGTTGCATTTTTAATAAAAACTGCTAACTTGGGTGCATTTTGGCTGTCGTTAACATGGCACCAGCATTTTGAGGGTCTAAAAAAGCTAATTTAAAAACAGATTTCACATGGAAAGTTATAACAAGACAATAATGACCTTATTCTTTCATGTAAGACTGGGAACACATTATTGTTTCAAGAGGGTTGTCTGATATTACTGACATTGTTACCGCCACCGTTCAAATCCTGCTGACATCAACAGCACAACTGGGTTGTAACATAGGTTACCAGATTGAGGTAAAAAATACTTGAATATTTGGTCAATAGTGTGAGGTGATGAGCTTCATACAAAATCTGGCAACTTGACAAACATGCAAAAAGTGATTTTTTTGCAACCAGATTGAGCCATACAAACTATGAGAGTTTCCCAGGAGAAATGACCAAACAGGATTTCTGCATTTCTGATCTGCCGCATTCACATGCATATGAATGAAAGTCTATGTGGCAAAAAGTGCAGTTTGACCATAGGTTTAATGTGGTTATGCACAGAAGTGTAGTGTTCCTTTACAAAATTACATCGCCACCTACTGGCCTGGAATAAATAATACTGCACTTTTTGCCGTTTTTTGTGGATTTGTGTGAACAGGGTGATGCCGTGAGTTTTTCTGATGGATTTTCGCTCCAGGATGGAGTAACAACTATAAATTCTTATGTCTTTATGATTATTAATAAAGTTGAATGTTTAAGGGTCTAGAGCAGGGGTGTAAAACTCAGTTCCTGGAGGGCCACAGCCATGAACAGTATAGTTCCAACCCTGCTTAAACACACTTACCTGTAGGTCTCAAATAAGCCTGAAGGACTCAATCAGTTGGATCAGGTGTGTTTAATTAGGGTTGGAACTAAACTGTGCAGAGCTGCGGCTCTCCAGGAACTGAGTTTAACACATGTGGCCTAGACCATAATATGACCTTAGTGTCATCCCACTTCAGAGTAAAACTGGAATAATATGTGTGTCATTGCTTTTTCTGTATGTCAAATGATTTGTTTCCTCAGGATCTACCCAGCCAGGTCAGAGGTCATGGAGACCTCTTGAGTGGACCTGGACTCTTGAAGAGTTATTTGCCATTTTATGTGTTAAATCTCATTCGTTTTTGTTTTCAGTTTAGTTCCTTTATTATTCTGGGGTCGCCACAGCAGAATAAACCACCAACTTATCCATCATATGTTTTACGCAGCGGATGCCCTTTCAGCTGCAACCCAGTACTGGGAAATGTGTTAAATCTTTTAAAGTTCATTCCTTTGTATGTAAGCTGCCAGTTTGGATGTGGATTGTACCAGTTTTGATAAGCTGGCTGAGAGTACATTTTGTGTGTTCTATTCATTTGTGGATCAATTAACAGGTCTGGGGTCAGCTCTGAACAGCCTATTGGCTGTAAAACTGCAAAATGTCCATACAAGGGATTATTTTGACACTGCTGTCATCTGTATATAAAACTTTTTATATAAATGAAGCCATTTTACATTGGTGTCGTGTAAATATAGCTTTAAATGATTACAAATGTCAATATTATTATTATTATTAAATAATACTGCTGACATTTTTATCTAACATTTAAGGCTATGGCGACGCGGTGGTGCAATGGGAGGCACGTTTGTCTCACAGCAAGAAGATTTCTGGTTCGAGCCTCTGCATTTTTGCGTGGAGTTTGCATGTTCTCCCCGTGTTGGCGTGGATTTCCTCCGGGTGCTCCGGTTTCCCCCACAGTCCAAACACATGTGGTACAGGTGAATTGGGTATGCTAAAAATTGACCGTAGTGTATGAGTGTGTGTGTGTGTGTGTGAATGTGTGGATGTTTCCCAATGATGGGTTGCTGCTGGAAGGGCATCCGCTGCGTAAATTATATGCTGGATAAGTTGGCGGATCATTCCACTGTGGTGACCCTAGATTAATAAAGAGACTAAGCCGAAAAGAAAATGAATGAATGAATTTAAGGCTGTTTTTACATGACACCAATGCACTTAAAACTGCTTGTTTAAAAAAAATAATTATATACAGATGACAACAGTGTCAAAATAATCCCCGTTCACACAAATCCACAAAACACACGACAAAATCGATTATTTGAGCCAGGCCAGTAGGTGGCGATGTCATTGTGTTACCTAATATTTGTGTGAATGATAACATGCATGAAGTTGTAAAATTATGCAAATATTAGGGTTGGATTCTCCCAAAATAATTACCTTGAGGGTCAACGGATTGAACTGGAAAGCCTCGGTCTATTAGAAGATCCAACGCAAGCATCACATTATGGAGCTGCAGACCAATAAAAAAAAAGCAACAATAAAAACAAGTGAAAACTTTGCAAAACAACTAACAACTGCAGGTTTTCTGGTAACTGTAAGATCATTGGTTTTGATTTCTGTCTTTTGCATTATTACCCTCAGCTTCTTAACCAGCCGTACGCTGCTGTGCTGTCATTTCCACTGTCATCCTGAGAGACGTTAATTATGCATTTCCTAGAGGTGCGTGTGAAGTTACACTCTTGTAAAATTCCCATAAGCCTGAGTTGCATTTAGCTCATTGTTTTAAAGCAAAATGGAACTCGCTGACAACGTGTTTCTGTTGTTTTAGTGCAAAATGCAAAACAGGTTTTCTTGGTTCTCACCATTTCCGAGCTGCTGACAGGACAAAGGAAGAACTCGCACAGAGGAATGAAGAAATCCTCCAACTGACCAATCAACAGGATAAGAATCACTCCATCTGCAAACTAACACAATCCCATTGAGAAAATCAGAAACATATTAAATATTAATGTGAAAAAACTACCCAAAGGGACTTTTCACTGGACGATATATTATTTAGATTTTTTTTTCGATTATTATTATGAACTATTTAAAGTTATTATTTTTTTAATTAATTATAATATTTTTCATCCATAATCAGGTTACAAATATGCATTTCTTCATTGAGAAAATGTAAATTGTTCATTATAATCTGCAGAATATTTTCTAAATAGTATGAAGTGATAAACAAAAACAATTATTTAATGTAATAAGTAGATAACAAATTTAAATAATATAACATTTTGGAACAGTATGAATATTCTATATGTCTCTTATATAATAGTATTCATTTTTAAAATTATATGGAGAAATAAATTGGGAAAATTATAAAAAAAAAATTTCTCATTATAGTATGAACATAAATTAGACTAATTCTATGTAAATGTATTGTTAAAAAATATTTAAAAAGCAATCATTATTGATTTCATTATAATTTGGATGTTTATGCAACATAAACTGGAAAATTGTGTAATCTAATTTTCTTTATTATATGCATATTAATTTTCAAATATGCAGCAACAATCTGTACAATTATGCTAACTATTCTTGTTATCATTATAATATGGATATTAATTTTGCAAATAATATGTAATCATAAAATGTGCAAAAATGTAAAACATCATCTCTGAAAATATGCATTACTTAATCGCAGAATAATATAGATAATATTCTTTTAAATAATATTCAGAAAGCAATTGTGAAGAATAATATAATAAATATGATATTATAAATAATCCATTACAACAGTAAAATAATTATTATTTTATAATAATTATTATAAATATTATATATTTTAATACTTTTATGTTATAATAATATGCACAGATTAATCGCATACAAATGAAATGCTCATTACAATATGTTTACAATAATATGCATTATTTCATTACAGAATATTTTACAAAATAATACAAAAATATAAATTTTCAAAAATAAGTTGTGAACAATTAATTTTTACCACTATAACAAGCATATTAATAATTTAATATAATAATAGTAATATGCACTTTAATTGCATTAAAAAAATTTCCAAATATGCAGCAATAAACTAAGTCAAATTATTCAAATTATTTTAGTTACCATATTATGAATATTCATTTTACAAATTATACTCAATCATGAACTGTGCAAAAATATAAAACATAATGTAAAATTATTTGCATAAATTAATTACAGAATATTAAACACAATCTTTATTTAATTTAGAACTAAATAGTGAACAAAAAAATCCCATTATAACAAACAAGATATTAATAATTTTAGATTAAAATAATATGTAGGGTGTTACAGTGGCGCAGTGGTTAACAAGAAGCTCGCTGGTTTGAGCTTGGTCAGTTAGCGTTTCTGTGTGGAGTTTGCATGTTCTCCCAGTCTTTGCGTGGGTTTCCTCTGGGTGCTCCGCTTTGTGTTATAGTGTTAGTCCAAAGACATGCACTATAGGTGAATTGGGTAAGCTAAATTGTCCAAAGTGTAAGTGTGTGAATGGGAGTGAATGGGTGTTTCCCAGTGATGGGTTGCAGCTGGAAGGACATCCTCTTCGTAAAACATATGCTGGATAATTTAGCGGTTCATTTCGCTGTGGTGACCCCTGATTAATAAAGGGACTAAGCCGAAAAAAGAAAATGAATGAATGATAATATGCACTCGTTAATTGCTCTAAAAAAAATCCTCATTACCATATGCAATTGATCTTTCCAATAACGTGTTTTTTTCATAATTTAATGGACTGAAAGAATAGGGCAACCATAGCTTTATTATTAATAATTCATTATAATGCGCAACCAGCAGACACAATGTCATAAGACATTAATATTAGGTTAGACTTAGGTGACCAAAATTCAATGTCTAACCTAAATATTCAATGTCTAACCAATGTCTAAATGTTATTTTGACATCCAATAACAACCTCAAATGATGTTGATATTTGGTTGATTTTAGGCTGTGTTGGAAAGTGACCAAAATCCAACGTTGAGCCAACATTTTAAACCAACGTCATATTGACGTCAAATACTGATAGTTATTTGTCAGGTATGGCAACCAAAATCCAACGTCTAATAGATGTTATAGTGGTAATGTTCACACAACGTAAAGCTGTAACATCATTAGAAATTGATATTAGGTTGATTTTAGGAGGGACGTTGAAGTCGGCCTGACGTTCTGACTTCAACCTAATTTTTATTTCCAAACAAAATGCAAGTCCCCATGACGTTGTGGTACAATGTAAATCTGGCATCATGTTGAAGTCCTGTGCCTGCTGGGCATATTTTTATTTTAACTAATTATGTACGATATATTTTATTATATCAATGGATAAAAGTATAGTGCCTACAGTAACATATTACATATGTCAAGATGTTAACAAGCAAATAAACACAAGTCTTAAAAACGCAGTAGCACAAAAAAAACAAACATTTACTGAAGTGATGAAGGCTTTGCACACCTGTTTTTCGAGATCCGTAACGTTCAGTCCCAGAGATGCCATGTTCTTATTCACAAAGTGCAAAATGGCCTGCAGGAAAGAAAAAGTTGATGAAGCTGTGAAAGATTTGGGTCAAAGGCTACATTTAGAGCATTTAAAACGGCATCGGGACCTTCTTCACGGTCTCGATTTTGTGCGCCTCCAGCTTGAAGAGCTCATCAATGGGACATTCCTCTGCAAAGACATTGCAAGAGAGAGATTAAGGAGCGAGTGCTTTCTTCCCGATACGCCTCCGCTATCTGAAACTTACTGATGCTTATAAATATGGAAATGAAAAAGGCTCAGAGTTCAGCCTGCGTTTGACTCACTGTTAGACTCTCTGTCGAGCTCGTCGCTGGATTCACTGCAAAACACAAAGCAAACACACTGCTTTGGACATGAAAAGACTTATAATGTCAGGACACTGGCAAATATAAAGATAAATAAACAGCCTTTATTATCGCGTGGCTTTACATAAAAACAATTCATAAGAGCACTGACTGGTTTGAAAACTGACTATGACACTGTGTTAGTGATGTTAGTTTTTATGGCAGATTAGGGCGTACTCACACTATGCTATCCAAACCGTGCCCAGGCCTGTTTCCCAATTTCGTTTGAGAAGTGTGAGTGCTCTGAATCGGCACGATTGACATGTGTGACATGAAATGAGCACGGTTCACTTGGGCTCAGGCGCGGTACGCTTACAGTGTGAGTGCAAGCGTGCCGAAACCGAAAGCGAGACGTGACTTTTAAGGGACTGTTTGATATGGATTAATTAATCATTTGTACTGTTCAATGAACGCAAACTGTCGTAGATTATTAAAGACGCAAACCCCTCACTGCACCACAGCTGCAGCTTCAGCAAACTTCATAATTCCTGCAGCACGAGGACTTTATGATTGTTTATGAGCGTCAAAAGTGGCTGATCTGTTCGGCGAAATATTAGACTGCGTGTCACCGCATATCAAACCACTTAAACGATATAACTAAAGAAATCTCCACTGTGCTGAGCGAGAGCGCTTACTGAACAGCGCATCATCTGACGTAAGCGCGCCCAGGCCAGAATGTAATGTGAGTGTCGGCCGTCGGGGGAGACGGGAGGGGGGACAAGAGTGCTTTGGTCCGGTTCAAGGCAACTGTACATAGTGTGAGTACAGCCTAAGTAAAAAAAAAAAAAAAAGATTTGATCTTAAATTATGCTACATTAAACATACCCATGCTAAATAAATGTCTGCAGGGGGCGCTTATAGAAAAACAGGAATACCGATCTAAAACTAAATCAATATCAAATAATAAACTAAATAAAAACAATTCACAAGTGCACCAAATGGTTTTGGACATTGTCTGCATTAGTAATGAACCAATCAGCGTTTTCATGGCAGATTCTGTCTGCCTTTTTATTTTATTTTTTACATAAAATTGTCTGAATTGTTTTTTTTATTAAACTAGATCATTTTAAATGTTTAAGTAAAAATGGATTGTTTTAAGTATTTAAAAAATGCTTAATATTAAAAATACTTTGAAAATTTTAAGCAAAAATGATTTGATCTTAGCTTTCGGAAATTATTTTACATTGAGCATACCCATGCAATAACAACTGATGCACTAAAAAAAAATGTACATTTACTGTCAGTCTGCAGGTGGCATTTAAACTGTAGAACAACAGGAATAACACTCTACAACTAAATAAATAACAAATAATAAACTAAATGTGTTAATCCACTGTACAAAAAAACTGTTTGTTTCATTAATATTAAATCAAAAATCTTCTCTGATGATGTCAGTTTGACAGATTGGGTGAAATTTGCTTAGCCACGCCCCTCCAAACTTTTTATTTTATTATTTAAATCTTTATTTTACCTGGAAGACCTCTTTGAAATTTGTAATCTCTTTTTCAAGTGTCGTTAGTGAAATAAGTTGAAATATGCTTAGCCACGCCCCTTGAACCGTTAGTTTGCTGTGAGTGACAGATGAGAGGAGGAGCACACAAATAAAACCCCGCCCCCTACTCAATATTCCGTTTCAGTTACAGCATCATAATGCAGTTAAATGTTTTTGTGTGTGTATGTGTACTGAATTTTGGCTGGTCAATTGATGCATAGTCAGTGTGTTTAACAGGGAAGGAAGTTTCTGACAGACCTAAATGTGATGAATTCTGTCTGCTTGTCCGCCTTGATGCCGATTTTTGTCACCTGTTTCACAAATGAGATTTTAATGAATGCATGGGCATTAAACTCCTGTGATGTGATCTATATTTCATAATATGCATATACGTAGTTATTTTAAAATAATATGAGGTGATAAATGCCCAAAAAAGTAATATATAGCAAATTGGTTCTCATTAAAAATTATAGCAATATTCAATTGAGCATGCATTATCATTTTCTAATAATAAGCTAAATATGTGTTAAAGTGTTCATATATGCCTATGTATGATAACAAAGACTGTAGAATACACAAAAATGTCACTCGTATACAGTAGTTTTGAATGGGGAAAAATGTAACGGTCAATATGACGAATGAAGCCCCGCCTAGTACAGGAGCGAATCATCAATCGTTATAGACTGACATTTCTCAGGAGAGAAGCTTGGACCAGACGTGTGCTTTTTTTCAACAGTTTGGTGGTCAACAAACACACTGGAATTTCAGCAAATACTTGCTTCATAGACATAAGAAATATATCCAAATAAAGCTTGAAATCTGTGCTTTTAAATGAATCAAATGTACTTGAAAACAACAGTTTTTTGGTCTTGTATTCTGTATGAAATGAACGCGGGGTACAGTCTGTCCTGTCAAACACACATCGCATGACAGCAAGTACTCAAATGCCCACAGACTTGTAAACAAAGAGTCGCTGTCATTTCTGGAGGAGATTCTTAAGTCTTAAATTAGAACTAAACTGTGCAGGGCTGCGGACCTCCAGGAACTGGCATTGACACCTGTGCCTTAGGGACTTTGACAATAATAACATTTCAAAATGTGATGAACTATAAACATATGAAATGTATCTTCATTGTAATATGTGTGTTCATTTCTACAAATGTGCAGTCATGAACTGTAAAAGTTTTGCCCTTTCAAATCAGTCAAAATGCAATATATTGGACAGTGCATTCAATTATTAATCATAAGGTAGTGATGAATGACAATTTTTATTATTATGTATTATGTGTGATATTAAATATATTTAAATAATGTATAATGATAAATTAAAAAAGTTATGAAAACTCATTACAATATGAATATAAATCAATGAATCAAATAAATAACGAAAATCACATGTGCTTTCTAGTACTGGGCAAAGATTAATCACGATTAATGGCATCCAAGATAAAAGTTTTTTTTACATCACATGTATGTGTATATTATATATATATATTTATTATATATATGTGATATAGAAACAAAACTTTTTTTGTTACATAGATATTTAAATTCATATATAATTTGTATTACACAGATATATTTTATATCTAACTATAAATATAAATTTCTCAAATATATTCTTGCATGTGTATTTATATATATATATATATATACAAAATAAATCTAGACACAGTACACAAACATATCTTAAAGTTAAAACAAACTTTTATTTTGGATGTAATTCTAGTAAATTAATTTTAATATATAGTCGAAGACAAAATTATTTGCCCTCCTGTGATTCTTTTTCAAATATTTCCCAAATGATGTTTAACAGAGCAAGGGATTTCTCACAGTATTTCCTATAATATTTTTTTCTTCTGGAGAAAGTCTTATTGGTTTTATTTTGGCTAGAATAAAAGCAGTTTTCATTTTTTTTACATTTTAAGGTCAATATTATTAGCCTCCTTACGCAAATTTTGTTTTTGATTGTCTACAGAACAAACCACTGTTAAGGCTCACACAGGATTGCTTATTACTCACATTTTTCGTCAACGTTTAACGCCTCGTGACTAAACAAAGAGCGCTAATATGATTGTACACACCAATGTGCAAAACGCCACGCATAAAAGTGTTATTTTTAAAGAAAGCCTCATGCTTGTTTTTTGTTAAGATGTGCCGCATCAAAAACTTCTCCACCAATCAGATTGGCACTTTTGTTCATGAGCCCGAAACTACTGAAGTTACAGTAAACACCACTTGGAGGTGCTCAAGTGCAAAACAGTCAAGGTGATCCTAGTTTCACTTCCATTCAATGAAGAAGATGATGCACCGAGGCGAGATGAATGTGGATCTGTTTTTCATTGGTGTCTGAACCCAAAGAGCTGTATGATAAATGCAATAGCAACAACCATAATGTCAGTGGGACTGGAGAGTAGCATAGGTAGGAGTAGGAGTAGAACAGGATTTGATGATGATGAGTTTCATTAAACTTTACTTTCATGACTTGCAAGTTTATTAAGTGCCATCTAATGTCAGGGGGTAATTTTGCACATTCACTCTGCTCAATGTCGATGAAAATCACCTGGGTTTGAATACAGAAAAACGTCTCAAAGTGAAGTTTATTTATAAACTAATTTTCAGAGGATCCACACATCAGCTCATGATTGATTTTCCAATCAGATGATTCCTAACTCACTATAAATAACCAGAGTTTTCTTATCTCAATATCTTCGTCTTGAAGAATCCCCCCTATACACCTCTATTCCCTCTCCTTTCCAGATGAGTGACACAGCAGGCCAGTGATTAGCACTGTTGCACCACAGCAAGAATGTCTCTGGTTAAAGTCTCTACTAAACCAGATGACATTTCTGTGCGGAGGTTTGATCGTTCTCCCCTTGCTCGCATAGGTTTTCCCCAGGTTCTCCGGTTTCCTCCCACAGTCCAAAAAACACGCAACCTAAGTAAATTGAACATATCAAAAAAAAACAAAAAAAAAAAAACAATGCCATAGCCAAGCTTGATAAATACACCTCTCCTCAGCCATACATTTCTGTCATTAGCCAGAAATAAGCCGGGGGAGTTCATCGAGATCTACCTAAGCTCAAACTCCCTTCTCGCCCTGCAAACGGGAGGGAGCCCAGGGCTCGAGGATCTCATAAGCTCTCTCCCGAGACAGCATGTCAAACAAGCTTTATTATCAATCATCAGCTAAGGGTGAACTCATGAAAAAGCTGATGATAAACATGAACGAAAAGCATCCTGGTGTGTATGAGCCTTTATACAATGGCATGCCTAATTACCCTAACTTACCTAATAAACCTTTAAAATGTCGCTTTAAGCTGTATAAAAGTGTCTTGAAAACTTTCTAGTCAATCATTACGTGCTGCAAAGATAAAATAAATCAGTTATTAGAAATAAGTTATTAAAACTATTATGTTTAGAAATCTGTTGAAAAAAATCTCTCCTCCATTAAACATAAATTGGGAAAAAAAATAATTCAGGAGGGCTAATAATGCCGACTTCCCCTGTATAAAAAGATTTTGTTACATTTTAAATAGTGTATTCATCACCTCGCACTGGATGAGCTCCACGCTGACATTCGCAGGCAGGACCAGATCAGGTTGAAAACGCCTCACAATGGCGACCAGGAGATGCAGTGTGGCCAACAGATCCCTGCAGTGAATGACTGACAGATCCAGAGGCAGAGCATTAATATGCGAACGGCTCGTTAATTTAACAGGTCACAGACGAGAGCTGATATGATTGGCTCACGTTTAACACTCCACTTGGCCTGGTCCACGTTAAGCTCTAAGGTCTCGTTCAGAGCTTTCAGGATCACTTCTAGTTTGCGTATCTGAGCGCCAGTGCTCAATGCAATCTCCTCGACGTGAAGATCGATACCAGCTGACCTGCCTGCGCTCACAACATAAAAACATTATTTAACACAGTATAAACACAGTAGCATTTCTTTTGCATTGTGACGTTATTTTTTATGACAATTATATAGAAGCTTATTTCAAACCAGGTAAAAAAAAAAAAGGTTTGATTATCTTACAAGTATGAGTTAACATCTTGTCATTTAAGCCTCAACAAGTTTGAGTTTAGGCGGCATGGTGGCTCAGTGGTTAGCACAGCAAGAAGGTCGCTGGTTCTAGTCCTGGCTGGGTCAGTTGGCATTTCTTTGTGGAGTTTGCATGTTCTCCATGTGTTGGCGTGGGCTTCCTCTGGGTGCTCCGGTTTACCCCACAGTCCAAACACATGTGCTATACGTGAATTGAATAAACTAAATTAGCCGTAGTGTATGAGTGAGTATGTAAATACGAGAGTGCATGGGTGTTTCCCAGTACTGGGTTGCAGCTGGAAGGGCATATGCTGCGTAAAACATATGCTGGATAAGTTGGCGGTTCATTCCGCTGTGGCGACCCCTGATAAATAAGAGACTAAGCCGAAGGAAAATAAATTAATTAAATATGAGTTGTTAGGCATACGGTATTATTATTACACATGTATTTGTTTTTACAACAGTTCTGTCTGGTTCTTGAATCTGATTGGCTGATAGTCGTACGGTATTCTGCAAATAACAGCACTCGTCCAGCCTCTTAACCCTTCACCTTTGTGTATTACTCCGCCCACTTACAGAGACAAGCAGAGGACACTCTACAGTTTGACAAATATTGCTGCTGTTGGACAACATCATGTACTTTTGAGGCTTTTTTAGTCAAAAATGTAGTTTAGATTGCAAATGTGCAGTTTAATTATAAGGATAGTGCCTATTTTTAAATATTTATAAATTCTAGTCTGTTTATCCACAAGACGGTGACAGAGACCGCATAATAAGCCCTTAGTGGTGGAAAACATCATCTTTTCTAACTACAGCTGATCAAATCATTATAAATCAGGTAAGGGACATTCTAAGTCGATCTCTCTTTTGTATGTTGTAGTGCTGTATTTATACCATATAATTGTAGTGTATTAATCATTATATTATAACAATTATTTTGTGTTGGCTATTCTGTGTATGACCCTAAGATATGTTTTGGTTGTCCATCTGTTTCTAATGCGTCTCCTGTTTTCGTTACTGCAGATTATTCATTCATTCATTTTCTGCCACTTTTCCGGGGCCGGGTCGTGGGGGTAGCAGTCTTGGGAGAGAACCCCAGACTTCCCTCTCCCCAGACACTTCCTCCAGCTCCTCCGGGGGGATCCCGAGGCGTTCCCAGGCCAGCCGAGAGACATAGTCCCGAGGCCTTCTCCCGGTGGGACATGCCTGGAACCTTTCCCTAGAAAGGCGTCCAGGAGGCATCCGAAACAGATGCCTGAGCCACCTCAACTGACTTCTCTCGATGTGGAGGAGCAGCGGCTCTACTCCGAGCTCCTCTCGAGTGACAGAGCTCCTCACCCTATCTATAAGAGTGCACCCTGCCACCCTTAGAAGGAAACTCATTTCAGCCGCTTGTATCCGAGATCTTGTCCTTTCAGTCATGACCCAAAGCTCATGACCATAGGTGAGAGTGGGAACGTAGATTGACCGGTTGCAGTACTGCGGTACTGCAGATTAGTTCAGTAAAAAAAAAGAAAGCAGAAATGCCTGCATGTGTTTAGCATTTTTCCTTATCGCAAACACAACAGTAATCTGGTAGTGGTTGCGTTGCTTTGGCTTTTTCAGGGTTAATTATTGTGAAATCCCGATTGCAACAGAGAAATACTGGGAAATCTCTGTAGACTGATGGCATTTCATGCCGTTCAGCCTTATAATCTTTAAATGTCAGGAAAATCACCTGTTTTGTCATCACTTTAGACATTATGCTAGAGAATCATTCAAATATAGCTTTAAAGTGACGTTGGTGAATTAGTAACAGTTTCTGCTGTTCTGACGTCAGTTGCAGATGTAAAGGAATGGCGGAAGAAAGTGGTAAAGTCTAGATTGGATATGCGGCCGGCCGAAAGTGCGATATGCACATTAACATAGCGAATTTTTTTTTATGACACTCTATAACAATAATTATAATTTTACAGAACTGTGACGGTTGGGTTAAGGGTTGAGGGTAGACGATAATAAAATACAATAAATGGGAAATGTAATAAATAACATAAATAATTCTCTTTAACTTCCGGCCGCAAACGTAATCTGTTCTAGCAACAACCGAAGAAAGTAGTTCCTCTTACAAAAGGGTTTTGAGACTCTCCGTGTTTAATTTTCTTTTTTATATACACAATTATGCCATCGAACTGTTCTATGAACACAATATCACACTCGTAGCAGAGAGATGTGGCTGTATATTGTCTCTGTATATTGTCTCTGTATAGTGCCAACGCACGCCTCCCACCAGTGCTGATATACAGCCACATCGCACTGCTACGAGTGTGATGTTGCTCACATATATTTAATAATTATGTTAAAAAAAAGATAGACAAAAAATTTATTGTGAAAAGTATTTTGATAAATCAGAAGCTCGTTAACTCGAAATAAAGTAGCAAAAAGTCAAAACTGCAAGATGTAAACTAAGAATACTTAATTGCAAGAAAATAAGTCAGAGCTGCAAGAAGGCGTAAAAATAGAAAACATAATCGCAATTCTGATGAAAGAATTGCAGAATTAGGGGCAGCACGGTGGAGCAGTGGGTAGCCCTCTCACCTCACAGAAAAAAGGTCGCTGATTCGAGCCTCGGCTGGGTCAGTTGGCATTTCTGTGTGGAGTTTGCATGTTCTCTCCATGTTCGCATGGGTTTTCCCCCACAAGTCCAAAGACATGCGGTATAGGTGAATTGGGTAGGCTAAATTGTCCGTATTGTACAGTATGTGTGTGAATGAGAGTGTATGGGCGTCTGTAAGGGCATCCGCTGTGTATAACATATGCTGGATAAGTTGGAAGTTCATTCCACTGTGGCGACCCAGATTAATAAAATGATTAAGCCAAAAAGAAAATGAATGAATGAATAAATTGCAGAATTGTGCGATTAAAAAACTGATAAATCATAATTCATAAAAAAATCTAAATTACAAAATAGTCATTTCTTTTAACTTCCATTGAGCAATTAATAATGTGGTTGTTCATAATTTTCTTGCACTGATGTGATTCTTACGTAACAGGTGATGAAGGACGAGTCCGTCATAAAGGTCTTCCTCCAGCGATCGCACCACAATGTGTTCAACTTTCAGAGTGCTGTTGATCCAGTCCAACAAAACCTGCCACAAACAACACAGCAGTTATAGGCTTCTGGAAAACAGCTCCAAAACCTTTTCCAATTCATTTGTTTCAAATCAGTAATTTGCATGCGTAAAAAAATGTCACATTTCAAAACATAATTGAGATTTTATTAATGTAATTACTATAATTATGAGATATTAGCTGCCAAAACTTGAACTTGTAATTTAAGTACATATATGGCATTAAAATTAAATATTACTATTAAAAACATATAGCCAATTCAATTCATCTTTATTTCTATAGCCCTTTTTTACAATGTAGACTGTGTCAAAGCAGCTTAACATAGAAGTTCTAGTGAATTAAAACTGCTTCAGTCCAGTTTTCAGAGTTCAGTTCTGTGTAATGCTGAAATATATACAGCAGTCAACATCTGAAGTGGATCAAAACCTTTCATCAGAGTTGTCCTATGAACAACACCCACACTAATGTATATATTTATTGCCAAAAACTGTCAGAAGCCATCTCACCTCTTTAAGTTTGATGACTTTGGGATCCTCTAAAGATGTCGGCTGAATGATCATTCTTTTCTCTCCACCTTAAACCCACAACAAAGCACTTGTTTTAGCCAAAACGTCTATTTTTAGCCATTGATTAGACCTCTTTTTAACACAGTTGGATGTTACGGCCTACTGTACATCGTGAACATTGTGAGGACAATAACAGTGAAAGTTATACAAATCAATTCAAGTTTATTTTTATAGTGCTTTTCATAATAATTATTGCTTCAAAGCAGCTTTACAATATTATTGCATTACAATTACATTCGGAAAGTTAGGGTTATTAGTTACCATAACTTTATTAATTACTAATAACTAGGGCCAGACGGAATCTGCGAATGTTTTTGGCTATTTGTGCAGAGAATTTTGGTAAAAATCTGCGGATTTCTGCAGAATTATTTTAGGAGTATCATAACTAAAACCTTAATATGTGAAATAAAAAATGATATCTTCTTAACTTGTATTTAATGTTAAATATACATCCAATTAGATCCACTTTATTTGGTAAACAAAGCAAGTCTCTCATTTAATATATCTACTAAAAGACAGAAAATATTACTGTACAAACTGCATTGTACACAAATCAGATGAACATTTTTATATTAGTCAATAATATTACTGTAATTAATTAAAAAACTGAATAAATATAGATTTACACACATTTACTCAAGTAAATAAACAGAATTAATGATGGGCTAAACATCTGCAGAAATCTGTGGAAAATCTACAGAATTCTGTGTGTGCAGATTGCATGCCGGCCTACTAATAACTAGGCCCACACGGAATCTGCACGCGCAGAATTCCGCATATTTTCTGCAGAATTCCGCAGATTTTTAGCCCATCATTAATTCTGTTTATTTACTTGAGTAAATGTGTGTAAATCTGAATTTATTCACTTTTTAAATTACACATATTTCACATATTAAGGTTTTAGTTATGAGACTCCCAAAATAATTTTGCTGAAATCCGCAGATTTTTACCAAAATTCTCCGCAGAAATTGCAAAAAATGTCCGCAGATCCGTCTGGCCCTACTAATAACTAATTAACTAGTAACTAATAGCTTTTATTTATTATTTATAACCTGCAGTTATATAACCATTTCAATGTGGTTATGTCATTTGCCCATGAACATTTCCTGCTTGTTATCAAACTATTTCATAACTGTAACAAGAGGCAATTCAATCAAAACTTAATGTTAAAACAGCTATCATAACATTATTTATCAATATGTGGCTCTTTTTTGGATTCTCTGAAGCTCTAGAAATTAAAAATGTAAAAAGGGAATACATTGGGACCATTTTTTTTGTTTACAACCCTCAAAATAGCTTAAGCCTCCCTGCTGAAAAAAACTGCCTAAACCAGCTGGTTGGCTGGTTTTAGCTGGTCGACCAGCCTGGTTTTAGAGGGATTTTGGCCATTTCCAGCCTGGTCTTAGCTGGTCAGGCTGGAAAATGACCAGCTTAAACCAGCTTACCCAGCCTGGTTTAAGCTGGACATAGCTGGTTTTGGCTAGTTAAGCTGGTTTTAGCTGGTCAACTCCCTGCCTGACCAGCTAAGACCAGGCTGAAAATGGCTGAAAACCAGACTGGAAAAAGCCAAAACTCCTCTAAAACCAGGCTGGTCGACCAGCTAAAACCAGCCAACCATCTTAGGCTGGTTTAGGCTGGATTTTTCAGCAGGGCTATAAGTTTAATGAAGTGTATTAAGTATATGTGTTGGCCTCTTCGATGGTTACTTTTAAATAAATAAATAAATGTTCTTATATGAATTATGTAGACAAAGAGACAGCAATGGAAAAAAGAACGACTTAAAACTCTCAGGATTTACTATAAGAAAAAAACTTGGATGCACGGCCTTGTGTTGTGACGTCATGATGTTGATCCGCTCACCCTGACGGTTGCTGAATTCGTCTTTTTCCTCTTCAGCTCCAAAGTCTGCCATTCTCCTGACTGTTTCAAAACACAGTTTTTGTCAAAAAGTGTAACTTTATTAATAGTTTTTTTTTTCACTCAGCAGACGTTTGATTTCCAGCGCTTCCGTTTGACGGTCGGTTTGCGTCTGCGTGTTTGTGTCCTGAGGGAAACTCAAGGACTCAATTCATCTCAAGGTTTTGTTTTCTAACGGACATTTTTATGGCTATGATGAAGTGCTGCGAACCGAAACCGACTTCAAACGTCAAAACACAAGGACAGAGAATCTCCACAACACACAGCCGAGCCTGAACGGAGGAGAAAACACAAGTAGCTCGGAGATTTCTGTCTACCCGCATCACGCACGCCGACACACACTGACATAACACAGACTGACGGGCAAAACATAAACCTCTCTGACAACAAAAACATGCTGTGGGACTCCGAGACAAAGAAAGAGAGGGGAAAAAACATCTCTTGATAAGAATAGTTCAGCCAAAAAGAAAATTCAGATACTTGTACAGTCTTTTCAAACACTTTTTTTGTGTTTTAAACTGTGGAATACAAAATAGTTTAATGTCCTTCAAGCTTCTGAGAGAACATAACGCCATCGTGATTCTCTTTTTATATATAATGTTGGTCTATATTAACTATTATTTAACTCTCTTAAAGAAGCACTCCACCTCTTTCGTCTTTTTAAAAAGTCTCCTGGAGTGAAACAGTTGAGTTTTAACATTTTTTAATTAATTTATATGGATTTGTATGCTAAAACCACAGAAAATTAAAAGAAATTACTGCGTTATATAACACACATCTTGATTTTGCCAAGTACCATATGATCCTGGAACATTTAGTTTTTTTCGAAAATGAAATCAACTTATTCCCTACCCCTAACCCAACCATAATTGTAAATTATTTCCAAAATCAGAGTGAAAAAACTATTATTCTAGTTGGATAACTTTTTTCCTTGGCTCTCGACGAAGGCGGTCGCACTTTTTCCTCTCCGTCCCTTATCTTCCCTGGCTGGCTCTTCTTGTCTCGTCTTATTCCATCTCTGAGGCTCTCCGTGTCCTGCTACCCAAACGAATAAGGAATTATGGATCTGATCAACTGGTCTCTGAACGCGATTGACACCATCTTCTCGAGGAGAAGTTTGGGCTCGGGAGAGCCCACTTGTCCTGCCGGGACGTTTGCAGCTGGATATGTGATGGACGGGTGGGAGAAGTGGCGCGTCTTGTGCATGGCTGCTCTGTCCCTTGAGGATATTGAAGATATCTACCTATTCGGAACTTTGATAACAGGGTTTCTGCTGATGGGCTTTTGGGCGATTGATGAAAGCGGTCAGTGCTGCTCAAAACCCCACCAAGTTGGCCGGCTTGATTGAAACTATAATGGGCAGAAATGCTGCTAATCAGACTGCTGTCCACAAATTGGAAAACATCGGGGTGAAATTAGCGGCTTTGCAACAAGATTTGGCCAGGACTGGAGACCAGTGACGGACATTAAATATCTGTGAAATTGGCGGATATTGACCTAAATCTGGAATACTTTCTTCTCTTTTGGCTGCCAGTGTTTTTCCAGCCAGACAGCCTCGGCTGGAGAAAAACAACTTCTCCCGAATAGCAAGATAAGGAGACGCTCTGAAGTTCCTGCTCCCTGTTAAGGACACCTGTTAGACTCTACAGGCTTACACACACACACATACACAGCTACAGATAGACTTTCACTACCTAACACTTCATCCCACACCTTCGTGTGCTTTCATCCACTGGAGGGGATAGGTGGGTCTGTGACCAGCGCCTCCATGGCTGCAGGAATCGATGGCTGCCCGCCCTTGCTGAACTATATCCACACCCCCTTTCCCATCCCCTGTTGCGATGTATTTCATGTCTATGTGTTTTATGTGCTTGACTGCTGGGGCTTTTTTTTCTCCCTGACCTCACACTGCTGTAACTCAAGAGCAAGGTGAGAGGGAGTTTTTTTTCCGTCTCTCTTTCCTGAATTGTATCTTACTTCCCTTTTCTAAATGCTACCTCCCGTTGACCCGTCTTCCTCTGAAATGGGATGTTTGTGTATGGTCGGGGGGGTCCAATTTCACTATATGTCAGTGTATGTGAATACATGGAGGTATATGTGACAAATAAAGGCCTTAATTGATCATGTAGAAGAGCATAAACTTAACCGTAGGCCTAAATTTAACATAAACGGTAACGTATCCCTTAATTCTGATTGGAATGTTGTTCCGGGATAATCAAAGATGTTAATCCAGGAACATGTTCAACTTGGTGAAATCAGGTTAAGGTAATATAACAGCACCTGCAGCAGTTATGATAAGTTCACTGAAACTCTTTTTTTTTTTTTTAATGTTTGAGCGAAATGCTAATGGTCTAATCCGATTCGATGATTTATACTAAGCTAGGCTAAAAGTGTTCCCGCTAGACCTGGAGTCAAAATGTTTCCAAAGGAGTGGAGTGTTGTAAATTCACTTGATCCCAGGCCTCAGCAAATGTATGTGATTTATTTTTTCATCTTCTGTAAAACGTGAAGATTTTTAGTCAAAACTGTTGTCCTTGGTGATTAATAAACTGCAAAATGTTTACAACCACAAACAACACAAACAGGCTAAACAAAAGTAGGCACCCCTGGCTCCTGTTATTGAAGGGAATTATCAGTTTGCGCAAAAAATCAACAAGAAGCTTTTGACAAGATGATGTACATGTAGCCTCAAATGAAACAAACAAAAAATTGTAAATAATGATGCAAATCATTTTTAATTTCTCTTCATGAGACTTTAATGTATTGTCAGTAGCCACAAGCATTCAGTTTGTTTTATGCCTTTGTGTTTTGTTTTTTTTGACTGTCAAAGTGGAGCCACGGACTTCACCAAGGACCATCTTTTCAGCTAAAAAATATTATTTTTTACAAAGAAAAATGAAAGAGATCTAGATATAGTCACCTATATTTTGGGTGCCTTTTGATTGAATTAAATAAAAGATAATTTTGGCTGTACTATCCCTTTAATTGTTGCTACTCTCAAAAAAAGAGAGCAAATAGAGACTTGTAAAAGTCTGTTTGAAAATATATCTACAGTTGGAGTCAGAATTTTGGCCCCAATTTATTTTTCCTTCAATTTCTTTTGAGGGAGATTTTTTTTCAACACATTTCTAAACACAATAGTTTTAATAATTAATTTCTAATAACTGATTTATTTTATCTTTGCCATAATGACAGTCAATAATATTTTACTAAATATTTTTCAAGACACTTCTATACAGCTTAAAGTGGCATTTAAAGGCTTAACTAGGTTAATTAGGTTAACTAGGCAGGTTAGGGTAATTAGCCAAGTTATTGTATAACGATGGTCTGTTCTGTAGACTATCAAAAAAAAAATTGCTTTAAGGGGTTAATAATATTGTCCTTAAATGTTTAAAAAAAAAAAAACTGCTTTTATTCTAGCCAAAACAAAACAAATAAGACTTTCTCCAGAAGAAAAAATATTATCAGACATACTGTGAAAATTTCCTTGCTCGGCTAAACATCATTTGGGAAATATTTAAAAAAGAAAAAAAATCTAATAATTCTGACTTCAACTGTACTCTAATATCAACAATATCTTGCCTTGTTTAGATATATCATAACTCCAACACCAAGTTAACAAAGACATCTATCTACATACATTTTTAAATATCTTTGTATTTAATATGTCAATAATGGTTGTCCAAAGCAACTGCAGAAAAAAAAAATCTTGAGACTTAAAGCTAATAAAGAAATCCAAAATGTCTGCTGAGCTTTGAAATGACAATATCAGACAAGCACAATATTTGCAGTCAAAACATTTACCACGTCTGGAGAATCCGTCTTCTTTTCGTGGAGCTGCCAATAAAATATCGTCCGAATGATCCGTCACTTTACTTACAAAAATTGATTTAGTTCTACAACACAAACAACCATCTGTTTGAGTCTTCTAAAAACAAAACAAGAACTCAGATATGGGTGAGGCCTGTTTCTAACACCAGGCAGGAAGTGGTGAAGCCACGCTTCCTCTTTTTTTTTCTTGCTCAAAATGAGTCCTAAACTGTCACAGGAGGTCTAAACATGACACCTATATAACTAGCAATAATGCTTACTAGTGAAAAGGCAAAGAGTGATCCGCATCTTCAAATGACACACTCCAGGCTTCTGAGAAATAATACTTCAACTTTAACTTACTAACTTATACTAATTAGTAATTACAATTTAAATTTAATGTCATTTTAATGACTTTTCTAGTTACTTTGTCTGAAAATAAGTAACTTAATTACTTGGCAATATTAAAAACCCAAGTCTTAAAGCATAGACAATAACATTTTCAACTCCTAATTCTTTAGATTTAAGCCTTTTGTGGTGATACTTTAGTTTCGTTTTAAAAGAAAAATTTAACACTTAAATTTTAAACAATATTTCGTCACCTTAGAATTAGAAGATTTTATCTGACATTTAGTCAAAATTGAGTTATTGACATTCTTATGAAATGACAACTTATTAACATTATGGGATGCTTTTTTTAAAAGTTGTTTACATTTTAGTGTTAGACATGCACTGTTTGCTATGAAATGCAAAAACTTTGAAGCTTAATATCTCAAAATCATTCAGAACGCAGACAGAACTTTATAATTCCAAGGTGACGATTTGTATCAAAACACAAAATGTTTCAAAGTAATGATGTCGTATTTCATACATGCCATATACTGACATACATTTCTACTATTTTTCATTGTTTCTTAAGCATGTGCAGTTGTCGGAAAAATAAAACTTTCAGTTGAAAAAAATTCGGATTGGATTGAGATCTGGTGACTGTGGAGGCCATTTGAGTACAGTGAACTCAAAAAAGTCTGAGATGATTTGTGCCTTATGACATGGCGCGTTATCCCGCTGGAAAATAGCCATCAGAAGATGTGTACAATGTGGTCATAAAGCAATGGACATGGTCAGCAACAATACTCAGGTAGGCTGTGGCGTTGACATGATGCTCAGTTGGTTCTAATGGGCCCAAAGAGTGCCAAGAAAATATCAAACGCACCATTACACCACCATCACCAGCCTGAACCAGGCAGGATGAATCCATGCTTTCATGCTGCTGATGAGAAATTCTGACCTGACCATCTGAATGCCACAGCAGAAATCGAGACTCATCAGACCAGGCAACGTTTTTCCAATCTTCTAATGTCCAATTTTGGTGAGCCTGTGTGAATTGTAGCCTCAGTTTGCTGTTCTTAGTTGACAGAAGTGACACCTGGTGTGGTCTTCTGCTGCTGTAGCCCATCCGCTTCAAGGTTAGATGTGTTGTGCATTCAGAGATGCTCTTCTGCATACATCGGTTGTAACGAGTGGTTATTTGAGTTACTTTTGTCTTTCTTTTAGCTGGAACCAGTCTGGCCATTCTCCTCTGACCTCTGAAATCAACAAGGCATTTGTGCCCACAGAATTGCCGGTCACTGGATATTTTCTCTTTTTTGGACCATTCTCTGTAAACACTAGAAACTGGGATGGAAAATCCCAGTAGATCAGCAGTTTTTGAAATACTCAGACCAGCCCGTCTGGCACCAACAAACATGCCACGTTCAAAGTCACTTAATTCACATTTCTTCCCCATTCTGATGCTCGGTTTGAACTGCAGATTAGAAATTTGTGTTATCAGATGGACAGGTGTACCTATTAAAGTGCCCGTGTGTTCATTAACTTGAGACTCTTATCGGGCAAAAAAAAATATATACCGCCAATAATCTATTCTCAAAGTTGGGTTGGGAGCTGGGTCTATTCTATGCAAGCTATGATGACTTTCTACTTGATATTTTAGTGCGGATGTATACCTGGCCGAATTGCACTGTAGGTGGTGAGAACGAGTCTTCGAACCTGTGTGTGTTCCTACTGTGAAATTGCCACATCGAACATGACGTGCTAACATGGATGCAGTTCACTAGAGTGAATTTGATTAATGTTAGCTCCACATCTAACTATCAGGCACCTGTAGAGTTTATGCGTTCCAGTGAAACAAATAAAATGGAGCGGGTGCTTTTTAAAATGAATGATGGTGAATGAAAGTCAAACCGGTGAGCGTCTGACAAAAAAAGTGCCCTTATGAGTCAAATCAGCAGGATGCCCTTCTGGAGCTTTCACTTACTTTGAGGACACTACTGACTACGCTTACATGGACATCTGTAATCTAGTTATTTGCCTTAATAGACAATAATATAATTAAGGTGTTTACGTGAAGTGCTTTCATGTTAGAGTTTTCTGTAATTTTGGGTGACTTTAACTGCAGCTCTGCCGTTTCACATTCACTCATGAACATTTCATTCATGCCCCCGTGACAAACTGGGGTATTAGACGCAAATAAGGAGTAATGACTGGTGAGAGTGTTATGGAGTTTATTAATGCACGCCAAATGGAAAGATAAAAACTTCTGCATTGCGCAATGTGTGTGTGTGTGTGTGTGTGTGTGTGTGTGTGTGTGCTGTCCTTTACTAATAGCCGCGTGTGTGTGGATGAATAGTTTGATTGCTGTGTTTACTTTAATAATGCCACTAATATCTGCATACTCCACGTCTTAATTTCATTTCTGTTTAGTTCAGTTATGACTTTAGTCAGATTAAGGTCATCAAAAATGGCTGTTTGGAGCTTACGTAGGCCTACAGTTCAACATTCATGTTTAACTGATTAAACAGCTAGTAAACACAAGTACATCTTATTGAACATCATTTATTTTCTTCACAGATTATCACAGTAGAACAGTTTCTTAAGCAGTTTTGTGATGCATTTTGGAAACAGGAGACGAGCCCCTGGTCTAATGCGCCCCCTGGCTTGAATGCGCCCCCTGGCCCCATTCTTAAAGACTTACTTTTAGTCATTATTTGGGTAGCACACATAATTTACACAATTGCTCTGCTTTAAAAATAGAAAAATATTTATTATTCTGCAAAATGTATTCTGCTTCGCTGAATTGATTCATACACAACTGTTGAATGTACATACAGTATGTGAGCAAATAAAATAAGTAACTGTAATAAAATCTAAAGTAATCCCGTACTTTACCTTTTCAGCTGAAAAGTAATCTAATTACATTAAATAGTTACTTTGTAGCTAAACACTGTTTGTGAGCAACAACTGCATATATTTCCCGCTCCGCTCTCTCTTTCTGTGCTGGAGTAAACGCCTCCCTTCGACTAGAAAGAAAAAGGTAATTTGGGCAGGAGAGTTACCATGGTTACCATCCCAATGAATTCCCCCCATTAAACGCAAGTTTGAGTTCAGAACAAACAAATGAGAAAAATAAAAATAAATAAATAACAGACCCTCAAAGGAGCATCTGTAAACAACAGGATTATTTAAATTCAGAGTCGCCCATCTGTGGATCTGTTTACATTCTGCGTCGTCCTGAGAGATTACACAGTTGTACTGGAAACGGGTTACGTATTCTGAAGAAAACGAGACAGGTGTTTATCTGGCTGTCGCTAAGGTGCTCTGCGTGGTTGGTTGGAAAGCACTTTGCTAGGTGGGCTCATTCTCATTACCCCTGATGTTCTTTGTGGTTGCTAAACTATTTTGGATGGTTGCTAGGGTGTTGCTATATAGCTGCTAATATGTTAGTATGTTGTTCTGCAGTTGCTAAGGAAACGTGTGTGGTTGGTATGCAATTGCCAAGTTTTCCTAACGTTTTTTAGAATGTAGAAAGTGGTTGCTAGGGTGTTGCTTTGCAGTTGCTTATGTGCGGCAAGTTTGTTGTTAGGTTGTGAGATTCTACATAGATTTCACAGAGTTGCTATGTGGTTGCTAACGTAGAGTCACTCATAGTTTTTGGAGGTTCTCTGGGATTGCAAAAGGTTGCTAGGGAGTAGATATGCAGGTAGTAAGGTGTATAGTTGCTGCTTGTTAGCAGGTTGCTATGTGGTTTCTTAAGAATTTTGGTGGTTTCTAAGGAATTTTTCTTGTATAATGCTATTTGAAGGCTTAGGTGTTTTAATTGCTTTCTAGAGTGTTGCTAGGTCATTTCCTGAGTGTTGTAAATTGGTTGCCAGGGCAGTGATTTCTTGGGTGGCTGAAAGAACATTACTTGGGTGTACAGACTGTTTGGTAATATGCTGCTGTAATGATATCAAATTCCCTTTAAGGCAAGTCATTTAACTCGGCGGCCATCTTTGAAACGTCTCTTGAGCAGTATGCTCTGGCATTCTGTCTGAATGGGGAAATATCCAATTCTCCAAAATTTCTATGATCAAATTTCATGTTAAGAATCACCAATACAATTAAACAACAACTAAGTCTTTAGTTTCATTGCTAAACGTCTAAGCCACTCAAAATCTGCAGAAACTCACATCTTGACCAAGCCTCTTCCCATGAGTATCATCAGTCTATAGCGATTGATGATTGGCTCCTGTACTAGTAGGCGGGGTCTTGTTCACCATATTGACAGTTACACTTTTCCCCATTCAAAAAGACACAAGTGACATCTCTTGTGTATTCTACAGTCTTTGATGATGTGGTGTTCTGAATTGTTGCTAGTGAGTTGCTGTATGGTTGATAAGGAGCTCAGGGTGGTTGCTAGGGTGTTGTTGTGTAATTATTTGGGTTTTATGAAAGGTTGCCAGTACTTTGCGTCTGTGTTCATATGGACTGGTAATGTGTTGCTAGGGTCGTCCCAACAATCCAGATATCACTGAAACCCAGACCTTTCTCCAGCCTAATGGTTTCTTATGAAATTTTGGTGGTTTCTAAGGATAATGCTCTTTGAATGTGTAGGTGTTTTAGTTGCTTTCTAGAGTGTTGCTAGGTCATTTTCTGAGGGATGTAAATTGGTTGCCAGGGCAGTGATTTCTTGGGTGGCTGAGGTGTTCAGACTGTTTGGTAATATGCTGATATGTAAATGATATGGTGTTCTGGATCGATGCTAGGGAGTTGCTGTATGGTTGATAAGGAGCTTAGGATGTAATCTCTTGGGTTTTATACAGTAATGACCCGTTTTCACTGAATGGTACAGTACAGTACGGTTCGGTATGCTTTTATGGCCGTTTCCACTGTCAAAAGGTACCTAAAAGCGAACCAAACTGTACCACTTTTTGGGTACCCTTTCAAAAGGGTACCTAGCACAACAAAAGGCGGAGCAAGCTGATACTATTGGTTTACAGATAAATGTCACTAGCTCGTGCACAAGCAGGAGATTGAAAACAAAGGAAGCGCCATTTTTCTGCAGAGACATTACAACGTAATAATATATAAATATAATAATGAGCCACGGTCGACCCGAGCTCAAACAAACCTTGTTCATCATTTTGATAAACAGCCACAAAGTCAAGAAGAAGAGCAGAAATACCCTGTGGCCCGTAGGTGTTTACAAGGCCATCTAAAGCGCGATCAGTTTTGCTTCTTGCGTGCGCTCGCCACACATCTATATCTAAAACATGCACGTGATTACTGCAGTGCTTCTGACATCTGATTCTTTCAGAAACGGACAAACGAGAGAGTGACGGAAAAACAAAGGAGAAGCCGGACAAAATACAAAGGAGCAAATGATTCTTTCAGCAACCCAAAACATGAACAGATTGCTATATTTTGGCTCGTTTCCACTGACTGGTACAGTACTGTACGGGCCACCTTTATCAGGCTTGCTTTTCCACTGCTAAGGCGTAGTGTTTGACAGAAAGTTGCAGTCAATGTTATTTTCGCTCGAGAAATTTCGTTCACAGAAAGGTTAGTAATAAACATTTATACACAAGTATTTATGTGTATAAAGCATCTGTTTTTTAAGAAGTGCTTCTCATATGATATGTGAACAGTACAGCTTTACTTTGACATTTCCTCGAGCGAGAATGACTTAGACTGAAACTTAATATGGTTCACCATTGGTACCGTTTTGGCAGTGGAAACGCAAGCCTCATAAAGGTGACCCGTACCGTACCGCACTGTACCACTCAGTGGAAACGGACCATAAAAGCATGCCAGGATTTTGTGAGGGTGTTCAGATGGACCGCTTTTGGGTTGCTAAGGTGGTCTCAATAATCCAGATATCACTGAACGTCAGATTTTATGAAACCTTTCAAGTTACAAACATAAATATCTATAATATGTGATTTGTTTTAAACACGAGGCCTGAGCAATACTAATAGCGATGCCTCATGTAGCAGACACCAATAAAATTACAGTTTAGATTTGTCATGAATTATGCCCACAAATTAATGTGAAACACATAAAGGTGAAATATTTATACATATACCAAGGTTGTTCAGTATAAATCATTCAGTGTATTAAGACATGATACCTTTCATAACCAGAAATGTATAGTAACGAAGTAGAACTACTCACTACTGTACTTAAGTACTAAAAGGTTGTATCTGTACTGGAGTATTGTTCTTTTCTCCTACTTCTACTTTTACTTCAGTACATATTTTCAATGAGCTTAATACTTTTACTCCAGTAGATTTTGTATGTGTTGCATAGTTACTCATTACAATTATAAAAATGTTACGAATCAATCATTCATTGATCAAAGAAGACAGTGCTGGCTGCCTGCATTGAGAGCACTTTAGTTTGTTTTAGACATGGAAAACCCAGAAATTCCACCTTCAACTCCTTTACTTTCAACTGTTCATGACGATGAGGAAAAAGACCACCCGTGACCCTATTTAAAAACCAATGTTTGCATTTGTCTGAGTGAAAGACAGCTCATATAGAATTAAGTGCATACTCTACCGTCGGATTTGAAGAAGCATGTCAAGTTAAAGATAATATAATACACAAAACAGCAGTTTGAGCTATCCATAAGAGCTAGATAAGTTAACTACCGTTAGCTACCCGTGGTTCATATCATGCTGCAATGTTCACATAACACTAACTGTCTATCATAAAGGCTGTCACGCTGAATGGTGTTTTTGACCCATCATATATATATATATATATATATATATATATATATATATATATATATATATATATATATATATATATAT
>CAIGQZ010035066.1:5925805-5942669 GCA_903798205.1 Danio tinwini
TGCGCTATAGATGAATTGGGTAAGCTAAATTGTCAATAGTGTACAGTATGTGCGTGAATGAGAGTGTATGGGTGTTTCCCATTGATGGGTTGCAGCTGGAAGGGCATCCGCTGCGTAAAACATGTGCTTGATAAGTTGGCGGTTCATTTCTCTGTGGCGACCCCTGATTAGTAAAGGGACCTAAGCTGAAAAGAAAATGATTGAAATGAAACAGGTAATTTGTACCTCTAGATTATTGAGTAAGGGATTTTTTTTACTTAAACTTTGTGTTTTTAATAAACATGGTTATCAACAATGGTAATAGAAGAATTTCTCAACATAGACTTCAATGTGTATAGGATGGTTGATAACAATATGAAACAAAAAATAATAATAATTATATATGTACACAAACACACATATATGAATATATACATACAGTGTATGCATACAGAAGCCTGTAAATAAATATAAAAGGAAAAAGAAAAAACATATATATAATGTCAGAGAAGTACATAAATGAAAAAAAGTGTCTACTAAAATTGTTGTAAAACAAATCAGAAAGAAAGTTTGTTGTCATTTATATATTGAGACATCTTAATGGTTTCTCCTATGTCGTTAAAGTAAGGGATTTTTTTAACATCAACCTTCATGAGATTTTTTTCATCTATATAAATCAAAAGAGGGTATTTTGAAGAATGTTTAAAAAAAAAACGGCTAGCCATTGACTTCCATAGTGAGCAAAAAATAAATAAAAAATACTAGTCAACCATTCTTCATAATATCTTATTTTATGTTCAACAGAAGAAAGAAACAAGTCTAGAGTGATTAAATGATGACAGAATTTTCATTTTGGGGTGAACTATCCCTTTAAGATGCTTTTAATCATCGTCCCAAAAAGTAATCTGACCTCCTAATCTAGAATTACCTGGATTTTTCAGTAGGTCATTGATTAAAACATACGCAAAAGCGTGTGAAAACACTCACCTGACCTTCCGATCATCATTCTGTTGGAGCAGTAAAGACAAAGTCAGCTTCAGGTCACGCTCGACAACACATATTTATTGTGCTTTAACCATCTTTCGCACTAGATGGCAATACTGAAGCTTCTTACTCTGTTGTGGTGCTTGTGAGTTGTTTGGTCACATGTGCAGTCTGCAGGATTCCCTCTTTTTTCTGTCACAAACACAAGGGTGTAAGCTGAAGTCACAATGATTAGCCGTCCTGTGATTTTTTTCTTTTCTTTTTTAAATATTTCCCAAATGATGTTTAGCAGAGCAAGGAATTTTTTCACAGTATTTCCTATAATATTTTTTCTTCTGAGTAAAGTCTTATTTGTTTTATTTTGGCTAGAATAAAAGCAGTTGTAATTTTTAAAAATCATTTTAAGGTCAATATCATTAGCCCTTTTGTGCAATATTTTTCCATTGTCTACAGAACAAACCACTGTTGTACAATTACTTGCCTAATTACCCTAACTAACCTAGTTAAGCTTTTAAGTGTCACTTTAAGCTGAATATTAGTATCCTGAAAAATATCTAGTCAAATATTATTTACTGTCATCATGGCAAAGAGAAAATAAATGAGTTATTAAAACTGTTATGTTTAGAAATGTGTTGAAGAAATCTTCTCTTCGTTAAACAGAAATTGGAGGAAAATATACAGGGGGGCTAATAATTCTGACTTTAACTGTATATTAATTACACACTTTTACGAAGTTATCTTACCTTGACTACGATCACCTGGACGGACACATGCTCAGGTAAGCGGATCGGAGCTGCGTAGTAAATGGCTAACGCCAGCAGCAGATACACAATGGACACCAGGTTTTTGGAGTGGATGGCTGAGGAAGAGATGGAAAATTAACTCGTTCATTTCCTCAAAAGGAAGACTTTAACTTTTTGTGAATAATTAAACACATACAGTCCTCCATGAACCGCCACCTTAACATAGAGTGATCCTAAGAGCTATGTTGTCAGGGGCTAATGCCCCTGGTAGGGCTTCCTAAGGCAAAAAGGTCTTAGGTGACAGGTCAGACTAAGTGCGGTTCAAAAACCCCTTATGAACTTACATAAAAAAAAAACCTTATGAATACAGGGGCGATTTTAGGATTTTCATTTTAGGGGGACTCAGCTCCTTATAAGGTCAAAAAATTTATATATATATATTTAATATTACATTTATAAGTAGTAATTCAATAGTAATACACTTAAAAATGTTTGTTTAATATGGGCTGTATACTAGTATTCCACTGTATAACATAGACAGGCATAATCATTTGAGTTCTGAATAAATAGGCTCAACCCCCCTGTTTACTGTAGTAAAAAACACCTTCTATGTTTAAGTGCATTTTTTGTTTCCATGTATTAAATAAATAAACGGCCACTTTTCTAATTAAATGACATACATATAAATATATTTTTCTAAACTTACAGGCTAATTCACATATTTCACCATCTGAATGATAATAATAAATAAGAAGTATTTTTTTCATACTAGACAACACTTGATGTTTCTGTCTCTGTCAGTGACTCAGTGACAGTTAAAACGAGTATATTCTCTAAGTGGTTCAGTCACTGTGTTTAATTCTTTCTGTGCAAGACTGTATGGTAAAGTTATAGCCACAAAAACTGTAAAGTGTTTATTATTGGTAGTTAATTTTGAAACAAAAATAGCGAAATGTTCTTTGAGTTCGCTGGAGGAAACAGCTGTGCTGATGAGGTGAACGCTGAGAAAACCCGACTGCTCCTCCGTGACATTGGGATACAGGTTATACAAGGTTATCTATATCAAAGAACTGCAAATAAGCAGATATTATAACAATTTATCAATCAACACACACCTCGTTCTCTCGCTGTCCATGGCTGTGGTTTGCTGATCAAATGAAAAGACGAGGAGGAGCTGAATTCTGCCGCCAATTTCTTATCAAATTTAAAGGGGACTGAGGCGATAATTTAGTGTACAGTTTATTAGCTAATTGCAAAAGTTTTAGGGGGGCTGAGTAGAAATATAGGGGGGCTACAGCCCCCGTAAAATAGGCCTAGCAACGCCCATGTCACGTTGTGGCGCAACCGGGGCCCCACCCTGGAGCCAGGCCTGGGGTTGGGGCTCGTATGTGAGCGCCTGGTGGCTGGGTTTTTTCCCACGGAACCCTGCCGGGCTTAGTCCGAAGGAGCGACGTGGGACCATCCTCCTGCGGGTCCACCACCTACAGGGGGAGTCATAAGGGGCCGGTCCATTGTAGAACTAGTGGTGGTCAAAGGTTAGGACAACGACAACCAGATCGTCGGGCACAGAAACTTAGGTTTTTTATACTTTTTAAATGAGATAATAAGAATGAGGAAGATTTTTTTGTATTAATATTCAGCTCTGTTTAAAATGATAATACATACTACTTATATATTATTAATGTCTATTCATTAATTTTCCTTCAGCTTCACTGTCACCACAGCGGAACTTATCCAGCATATGTTTTACACAGCAGATGCCTTTCCAGCTGCAATTTCCATACACACTCACATTGACACACACACTCATACACTATGGCCAATTTTTTTTTTACCCAATTCACCTATAGCGCATGTCTTAGGATTGTGGGTGAAACCAGAGCACCCAGAGGAAACCCACGCCAACACGGGGAGAACTTGAAAACTTCACACAGAAATGCGAACTGACCCAGCCGAGGCTCGAAACCAGCAACCTTCTTGCTGTGAGGCGATCGTGCAACCCACTGCGCCACCATGACGCCCTACATTTGCTCTTATTCTATTTATTTTAAACAAAAAGAATGAAAAAAGCTATTTTACACTATATACTAAATAATAAACGCTTAGAAATATTAAATAATTATATTATTTATAGTTTTTATTAATTTTTTTATTTTTTTTATCTATTTTATCAGTTATTTTTGTTTTTATTTCCATATTTGTTTGTTTTCAAACTCAAACAATAAACAAAAATTGACAAGTTGTGTCATTTATGTATCATTTATATACCATTATAGTTTTAATGAGCATTTTGAATTCACTTGTATTCTGATATTCAAGTTATGCGATTTTGCCTACAAAAATCATAATTAGACTTTTTGAGTTGCTCATTTATTCATTTTCTTTTCGGCTTAGTCCCACTACAGCCAATTTAGTTCATCAATTCACCTATAGTGCTTGTGTTTGGACTGTGGGGGAAACCGGAGCACCCGGATGAAACCCATGCCAACACGGTGGGGAGAACATGCAAACTCCACACAGAAATGCCAACTGACCCAGACGGTACGTGAACCAGTGACCTTCTTGCTGTGAGGCGACAGTGCTAAACACTGAGCCACCCTGCCTCCCTAGTTTTAAGTTTTATTTACTCATTTTACTATATTTCAGTTAACAAAATGCTGGTTTAAGTTAATGATGTTATCCCTGGAATGATTTTATTTTTGGGTGAGCTGTCTCTTTAAATCCGAGTGTGTTTTGGGCACTTACAGTCGACACTCCACTCTGTGTTCCAGTCGAGCGGTCGCAGAACTCCATTCACTGCCTCCAGAACCGTCTGCAGCTTCTGCTTCTGTCCGATCTCCGACTGCGTCACTTCTGCCACGTTCAGCTTATAACCCGACAGCTTCTCTGAAGGACACCACACAACATCTTCACTTTAAAGTCCGCATTAAGACTCTTACCTTTAGTTTGCTACGAGGGAATGATGCGCAAAATAAAGCCCCGCCCCCTACTCAATATTCCATTTCTGTTGGAAGTACATCAGCATACTGAAATAAAAGTCTCTACAACTTCTGGTTCACGCTTTAAATGTTCCACAATACAAGTTCACAACAGAGTAGGACTGATATCGAACAATATCAGACATTGCAATATTTTGTTTTGCTGCGATATAAATACAATTTTACCATATGGCTTGTATATCTCTATATGAAAAGAAATCATTCATTTAGATCAGGGGTCACCAAACGTGTTCCTGAAGGTGTCCTGCAGATTTTAGCTCCAACCCCAATCAAACGCACATAAACAAGCTAATCAAGGTCTTACTAGGTATACTTAAAACACCCAGGCAGGTGTTGAGGCAAGTTGGAGCTAAACCCTGCAGGGACACCGGCCCTCCAGGACCGAGATTGGTTATCCTTGATTTAGATTGATTGGGGTTACAAATTGCAAGCAAAAAAAAACAATAATACAATAGAGCAAAGAAAAAGTACAAATAAACAGGTCTTTATGGTTTTCCGGAGAGTCAAACAGTATTCAGGTACAGAAATTGAATAATTAAATGTAAAATATCACTGTATAGTCTTTACTGTATTAATACTAATCTTCAATAAAATTACAAATGTTGTACTTTTTGTGCCTAAATGCTCTTGAAATGCATAATAATTTGCAATGACCCCACAAATCTCATGTATTTTCAACTGTGGTGCAGATCAATAATTATAATTCAACCAGTGGTGGAAAGAGCACTGAAAAATCGTGCTTAAGTAAAAGTACCAATACTTGCCTAAAAATGTAGTGCAAGTAGAGTAAAAGTATCTGCTGTAAATATTACTCAAAGTATGAGTAAAAAGTAGCCCTTTCAAAAGTACTCAAGAGTAGTGAGTATTATGCTGTGTTCACACCAGACGCGGAAGAAGCGTCAAGCGCGAGTGATTTACATGTTAAGTCAATGCAAAGGCGCAAATAGACATCCTGCGGCGAGATATGCGCGAATGTCGCGATTTATCCGCGAGTTCCGCGTCTGGTGTGAACGCAGCATTACGCTGTAAGAAGCTGATGCATTTACATGTAATTTGTGGATGTGTGTAAACGTAAAATTCTGTAGTGCATTTAGTTATTGTCCAGCAGGCACACAACGTCATAAGACGCTAATATTAGGTAAGATTTAGGTTGTGATGTCAGGTGACCAAAATTCAATGTCTGGAGTCTAAGGACAATGTTATTTTGATGTCTAATATTTTATGTTGTGTTACAAAGTGACCAAAATCCAACGTCGAGCCAACATCCTAAACCAACATTTACTCAAATACTGACATTTATTCGTCAGGTATGGCAACCAAAATCCAACATCTAATAGACGTCATAGTGGTAACGTCCACACAACGTCAAGCTGTAACATCATTAGACGTTGTTGTTGTTTTTTTTGCTTGATTTCAGGTTGAAACGTTGGACATTGACATTGTTTCTTATGTCAACCTGATTTTTATGTCCAAACATAAAAACATAAATGTCCCCACGATGTTGGGCTACAATATCAATCTGACATCATGTTGATGTCTTGTGCCTGCTGGGTGTTAAAGGCCATTTCGTTCATCATACATTAAACATCCGTCATCTTTTCATCAGTGACATGCATCTAAACAGTCTCTGGGTCAATGTGTGTAAAGATTTTAAACATCTTCTTGAACACTTTTAATGCTTCCAAACAGTTTGCTGCAATTAAAAATCGCCCATGTCTTGAGGTAGTTCATTGAGGCGATTTGACTTCTATGTGTGATTTAATTGGACAGGAATCACAGGACTGATTTTTCTAATACCCATAGACAAAAAAAATTAAGTAGTGACTGCAGGCTGAAGGAAAGTAGTGGAGTAAAAGTACCAATACTCCACTAAAAATATACTCAAGTGAAAGTAAAAGTACACATTTTTAAATCTGCTGAGTAAATTACAATTCCTGAGAAAAACTACTCGACTACAGTAATTTAAGCACTTGTAATTTGTTACTTTACACCAGTGAACTCAACATTGCAAATCCTGCAATGTGAATATCGTGGATACACACACTGCGATATCGATGCTGAAATGATACATTGTGCAGCCCGACAACAAAACAGGATCGACCAATCGTAAGCAAAGAGTCTTACCAAAGAGTTTCTGCAGGACCTGTCCATCGTACAGATCTTCCTCGAGGTCTTTCACGATGATGCGGTCTTCTTCCAGCTCACTGTTGATCCAGTCAATCAGAACCTGACAGGAAAAATGAGAGGAATTGAGTAGTATGGCAATCATGCAAAATGGGTGTGGCTTATTGACCAGACGATAGAGCTGCACGATTCTGGCTAAAATGAGAATCGCGATTTATTTTGCTTAAAATCAAGATCACGATTTTCTCACGATTCTGTAGATGTACAATAAGGTTAGTATGAGTCGGCTATTATTATTATTATTATTTCTCAAACATATTTTAAAACAACTATGATAATAATAATATGTGTAGCTGTTGGTTAAAATGCAAAATTTTGAATAGACTTTGAATGACTTGAACAGACTTTAAATACGTCCTGGTCATTAATCCACAGTAAAGTGACGACATCAGAATACAACTATTCATAATTCTGATGTTGAATTATTATGCTTGAGACATATGCTTGCAATCTCTTATTGACAACATTATTAGATCATTTTTTTTCACTGGTAAAATGTGACATTTGTCATTATCAGATACCCTCTTACATTATATTCAACATTATATAGGCTACAGTAGTTATACTGACACTGTTCATAAACAGTTATTTTATGCACAATTCTCTGTGTTCGCTGTGAAAGAAAAACATTAAATGCTTGTCGTAATCATAACTGTAAAATGTGATATGATTATTTAAATGATGTGCGTGCTTTTGGTTTCATTTTCACTGCTAAGTGCTGTTCATACTTCCCGCGCGGCTCCCAAACCATCACTCTGTGCCACAAACTGAATGTTATTTACAACTTTATTACCTGTTATTAACAGCCTATGCAAGTTCTGTCTACTAAAGTAGACGTGCAAGCATCTATCATTAAGTAGGGTGCGCCTGCCCTCTCTGTGGTAACAGCTCACGGGCAGCAGCTCACGTCACATGTGATTTCGCGGCCCCGAATACATCATTACATGAAGACAGTAATAACATTTTTGGGTGAATTATACCTAATAAATAAAGTATGTGACCCTTTCAACATCACTTGGAGGTTGCTGAGCAACGTATGTAAAACAATGTGAAGACTCGTGTGGCCGCCTTTGCTTCTCATATCTTTGAAAATATGATTAGCAGAATCGTAGAAATGCAGGATTAAGATCGTCTAGGGGGTCGAATCGAGATCGCGATCGTTTTTCGATTAATCGTGCAGCTCTACCAGACGCTGCCTCTGATAGTCAAAGTCAAGTCAAGTCAAAGTCAGCTTTATTGTCAATTCAACCACATGTACAGGACATACAGAGAATCGAAATTCCGTTACTCTCAGACCCTAGGTGCCTAACATATAATATAAATACAAAAAGTAGAGTTGTAAAAAGAATACACAATAAATACAATTATAGAATGTAGTCTAAAAAATATACGCATTAAAATATATATATATATACACATAAGATGTACTCTAATCTAAAGATTTACGTAAAAAATAAAATTTTATGAGCAATAGGTGAAAATGGTGTTCTTTTGCTCTGTGCTAATTGGAATGGACCAATCACGATCATATGATAATAATGCTAATTCTGAATGGAAAAGTAATTAGTGTTTCTTTACAAAGTAATATCGCCACCTACTGGCCTGACATGCAAAATACAGCATTTTGCATCACTTGAATGGGAAACACAGTCATCTGTCCTTTTTTTTTACCTTTTTTTGTGTAAACATATCCTACAATAAATAGTTAAGAAAGGTATGAGAAAATTACACTGACCAGCAGTAATAACACAACTATACCTCTAGAGTGCACTAAATGCCAATCTTAGACTCCTGTTGTTGTTATAACAGCCGCAATTTCTCATTTTCACCACACCATTTAATCTGGCATCTCAATGGGTTTGCAGATAGAAAATGTGTTTTTACCTTCTGCAGGTCTTTGAAATTGAGGTCTTCTCTCGATGTGGGGTCTAGAATGGTCCTCTCTGCATTTTCCTCTGCAAAGATCCACACACAGTTGTTGATATGCCATCATCTCTAAATCAAACTGTCTTGGGTGTGGATGAATTTCTCCAGCTGTCTGACTCAGAAACGAGAAGTGTCCTCCACACCCAACAGCAGGATTAAGGAGCGATGAGTAATGCACTGCTTAAGTGCCATCAGCTTCATCTCAGATCTGATTTTCTTAAATTCTTCAATAAAATCAAGCACACCTAAGTCAATAATTGATAATGTGCTGCAGTATGCCTTTTGGTAGGCTAAAACCTAGAAAGTAAGAATTTTAAGGCTTGGTTCCTCTACATGGTAGGGTTCAGTGTAGTACAATACACATTTATTCCTGTTTCCACTCTCAGAAGTACCAAAATAGAGAAGAGTACCATACCACTCTTTTGAGACCCTTTCATAAGGTTGTTGCTAGAAGGGATACAGCTGTGAATTATTTATACTATTTATTAAATTATCAATTAATTGTATTTTAGGCGGTTAATTCCACTGTGGCGACCCCAGATTAATAAAGGGACTAAGCCGAATGGAAAATTAATGAATGTATTTTATTAACATCTACCCCAACCATTATCCCAACCCTCACAATAATGTAAAAACAGAAATTATGCCGAGCATTATTCATATTATTTAATAAATTATCCATTAAATTGTATTTATATTAACGTTCACCCGTACCTAACCTTCGCAGTAATGTAAAAATATTTATTATTGTTTTACAGTGTCACAAAAATTACACCGTGGAAAGGGTGGAGCTAGATTCGTTGCTGAACGCTATTGGTTTACAGAGAATCGTAAAAAAGGAAAACTTCAAAACATGATTTGACATTTTTCATTATACAGCTTAAACACAACACCATAATAATACAATGATGGAGAGCGCAGCAATGAACCATGGTCAATCCGGTCTTCTTCTTGTGACAGCCACATACTAAGAAACAAGAACAGCATCTGCTGTATGTCCTCCATTGTTGTTTACAGGCTGGTTCACATGTCAAGTCTAAAAATGCATTGAAAGCACTTCTACTTCTGTCTATTTTACTTCTAGCCAAAGACTGTAGAATACACAAGACGCGTCACTTGTATAGTTTTGAATGGGGAAAAGTGTAACGGTCAATATGGCGACTGAAGCCCCGCCTACTAGTACAGGAGCCAATCATCGATCGCTACAGACTGACGTTTCTCAGGGGGGAAAACTCGCACCAGACTTGTAGAACGAGTAGAAATGAGTAGAACGGCCATAAATGAGGTTGGTGTCATGATCTCATTCCTTTTGAGTGCGCTTTAGCTTGGGCAACCTGAAAATAGGCAGATTTTGTTTGATTCGAATGTTTAGAAATGAAACTTATAAGACGATTGTTCTTTAATCATATTGGTGGTTCCAAATATGTAATGTAATGTAATCGTAAGCTTGGTAAACAGTTTTGGAGAATTTGATGTTTCCCCATTCAGACAGAATGCCCGAGCATACTGCCCTATAGGTGTTTCAAAGATGGCTGCCAGGTGAAATGACTTGCCTTAAAGGGACTTTGTTTATGCGTGCTTGCCATGTTTACATTTGAAATAATTAACTGTATGGCTTTCTTCTTTGAGTGAGAAGGACGTCGATAGCAAGTTAGCAAGAGTCATGCTGAGTTCAAACTAAATGCAGATTTCAGCATTCACGTGAGTAAATTCCATACAAAGTCAATGCAAATGTGCCAATAGAGGTGAATAATTGCTGTGCAGCACGAATGACAAGAATTGTTTGCCACAAATTTGCTTCAATTGCATCTACCGCCCAAGTCCAAAGAATTAAACTCAGGTAAAAAATTTGTGTTCAGGGAAAAAAACATCCCCCGAGTAAACAAATGCAAGTGAGAAGCTACTTCATATATTTTGTGAACCCAGGATAAGTGTACTATTGTCAGGAGTCTTTGTAGAACTAAAAGGTACTATTCCCTTAATGGTAGTACAACAGTTATGGACACTTGCACCTTTAAAGTGATAGTTCACCCAAAACTCACTATTTACTCTCCCTTAAGTGGTTCCAAACCTCGATCAGATTCTTTCCTATGTTGAACACAAAAGAAGATACTTTGAAGAAAGCTGACTATTGACTAATCATTGACTTCCATAGTAGGAAAAACAAACGCTATGAAAGTCAATAGCTACCAATCAAATGGGAACCAATTAAAGGGTGAGTAAATAATGAGTGTATTTTCATTTTTGAGTGAACTATACCTTAAAAGTTACAGCTTAGTTCCTTTTGTATTGAAAGTGAAGTGACCTCTAGTGGAGTAATGATGTGTTACATTGGTTTAATGAATGAGAAGGAGCAATAAACGTTACCGAGCAGAGTATCCTCAGGAAGCAGCTCCGGGCTGGTGTGCAGGAGAGGGGCATTGATGGCGTTTTTACCCTCTTCCTGAAGGTCACTCACTACAGAGACAGAAAAAAACGAATAAAGAGTCATAAGTCACATATTTTTGAGAACATGTAGACAGAAAAACGTCAAATTTACTTTCCTGACCCCATAAACGCTGCGTTAGAAACAACTCGCATAAGCTGTAATGCATTTTTTTGTCATTTGAGGCACAGATGATACAAATAAATGTTCATACTGTACGTTTTTAAGACTATAACTTTTAAGGATTTAAGATACTGATCACCAATGCGTCATAACAGTCTTATGAAAAGTCAGGCCTGTAGCCAGGGGGGTTCGGGTGGTTTGGAAGACCCACCCCTCACTGACAAAGGTGCACAATTTGTCCCATACATGAGCTCATTTGTCTTATTTCGACTGCTATGCCATCATAAATAGTGAAAATAACCCATTGAAAAAGGCTTTAAGACCAAGCGGAATCCTCTGTCGGCTGTTGTGACTTCACCTAATCAGTTTTGTTCAATGCAAACAATTATTTTTTGCATGAGTCCAACATCCAGCTGTGCAAGAAAACATGCAATCTGACGTAAGTGAAGTCATCTTTCGCTACTGTTTTGTTTTTAAATAGAGAGAACATTTTACAAGTAACTTTTATTATAAATTTTGGACCTATTCTCAAAACATCAAATGACCAATAAAAGGTGTGAAGCACCAAAAGCGGTCCATAAAATGCATTTAAATACTAATTTGGCTAATATTTTTTTTCATGAATTTTCAAATGTACTTTTTTACGAGAAAGGCTGAAACCATGAAGCTCTACACTGTTATTATTATCATAATTATTATTATTATGTTTGATTTTTTTTATCTTTCAAATCGACAACTTCTGAGGAAAGTTGAATGTGCTTTGGGCCAGTTTGTTGTTTGCATAATAAATGACAATAGGCCACCGACTTGAACACATTTGATTTTTTTTTCTAATGATAAATAAAATCTCATAATTAAACTGAAAACGTATAACTGCAAAAAGGTCCCCTTTTTGAGAAAGAGAACCACCCCTTTCAACAGGCTGGCTATACGGGCCTGAAAAGAGTCTATTCATTTATACTACTCTGTTAAAAAGTTGGGTTAAAAATACTCCAACATATAACCCAACTATAGGTTATTATTATAACACCTTCCCAACTATGGGTTATTTTAACCCCATGCATTGGGTTATATAATTTAACCCAATGCATTAAGTTATTCTGATCAAATGTAATTTTTTCCATTCTGGTATTACTATTGCTACTATTACTAGTACTACTATTAATTTTATAATTTTTTTATAATTATGGCTGTGCAAATAAATAACATAGTTTTCAAAATGTTGAAAATTTTCCATTACATTTTAGTTCCAGACACTTTTGTTAAAATAAATCAAGAATCACAAACAATGAAGAAACAAAACAAAGTACAGACAGTTATAAACTGTGCAATGAGACAATCATGTGTTGATGGAGCAGAATATGGAGCTCTGTGTGCTGTAGAGACCGTCCACCAGCTGCAGCAGGCTTCACTTAGTGTCCACAACGTACAACTCATTTTAACCACATCCAAACACTTCTAAAAGATGGTCTTAGATGGTGAAACAGATCTAAAAAACACGACACAGAGAGGTAATTTGATATAACAACACTATTATTGCATTATAGCTTAAATAAATTTGTTAAAATTCTAATTTTAAACCCAACTGGTTGAGTTATTAAGTAAATAACCAAATAAAGATAAAAATAACCCAACAAAGCACCAAATATTTAACTCAACTGATTGACCTTACTGAAAAAACAGCTTAAACCAGCCTAAGCTGGTAAGCTGGTTGACCAGCCTAGTTTTAGAGGGGTTTTGGCCATTTTGAAAATTATTTGACATTTTAGCAGAGAATATCTCGTTCAGCATAATTATAGCAGTGAGGCTCTCGGAGCATCTATGAATGTCGCCTCTTACATTTTTCCAGAAAGATTTTTCTTTTCATGAAAGTCAGTTTATGGGCTTTCATTACCACCTGAGAATGTATCAAGCTGTTCACACAGTGGTGATAAAAAAATCACAACAAATAGAAACGTATAGCTCCTTTAAAAAGGTTTATACTTTCAAAAATTGCATCTCATTGTTTTTTCCCTCCACAGTCATGAATGTAACACAAAAATAGATTAATATAATTTCAACACTTATTTATAGCTATGGACAAATCAATACCAGCAGCTCATTGCCATTTCAATTAGTTGATTAGTGTGCAGCAGCAGTTCATCAGATGATTCATGAGTGACTCTCTCTCTCTTGCTCAGTTAATTACAGAGTCTGGACCTATAAAGAGCTTTTTTAGTTTCTCTAACACAATTATCAGACATACTGTGAAACATCCTTGCTCTGTTAAACATCATTTGGGAAATATTTAAAAAAGAAAAAGAAAATTCAAAGGGGGGCTAATAATTCTGACTTCAACTCTATACTACTGTTACAAAGAAATTAACACTTATCGATCAGGGATGCATTCAATTAAAGTGAAACAACATTTAAAATGAGTTTTGTAATAAATGCTTTCAAACGTTCTGAACAGGAAAAAGATAGATCCACAAAAATATGGAAGAGAAAATTAAGACTAAATAAAAAAAAGAATTTGAATGATTTCTAAAGTGACACTGAAGTCTGGATTAATAAGGCAGTAAATGTAGCTTTGCTTCACAAAAATAAACAACATTTCAAATAATATGTACAGTGGGGGAAATAAGCATCGAATAGGTCACCATTTTTCTCAGAAAATATATTTCTAAACGTGCGGTTGACTTGAAATCTTCACAGAATGTTGGTAACCAAAAAAATCCAAAGAAAAGTAATCTAATTAGTTTACAAATTAAGTTATGCATAATAAAATGAAATCAAACAGGGAAAAAGTATTGAACACATGAAGAAACGGAGGTGTAGAAAGGCAGTGAAAGCCCAGACAGCAGCTGAAATCTCTCAGTAGTTCTTCAGCAACCCTCTGCCCTTCCTCAGTGTAAATTAATATCAGCTGCTTCAGTCCAACATCTACATTACCAGGATGATAAAGATGAAACAATTTCAGTAAGACAATGATCCAAAGCACAGCCAAGTCACTCTCAAATGCTTTCAGAGAAAGAAAACCAAGCTGTAGAATGGCCCAGCCAATCACCTGACTTAAATCCAATAGAAATTAAAGCTCAGATTTGACAGATGAGATCCACAGAAGCATCAAGATTTCACATGTCTGTTAAAAAATAAATAAATAAATAAAAAATAATCACACCTGAGCAATTTGTGTAGCTTCATTCTCCATATGAGAGTCGTCTTTAAGCTGCCATCAACAAAAAAGCCTTTTATATACAGTATTAAATACGTTTTAGTAGTTCAGTTCATGTTTCATGTTCATGTAGTCCCAAACGTTTAAACAGTAGTGTACAGTACATACAGTAATAAACAAACTGACAATACCGAAATGGAAATCTTCAGTGAAATTAAATTGAATTCAACATATATATATATATATATATATATATATATATACTGCTATCGTTTCATCATCATTTTATTTTGACATGACTTAATTGCAGCAATTGTCAAGATTTGAAATGACTAACTAGAACATGACATGCTATTAGTTTTTAAGTGTCTATAAAAGGATATTGAAAGCAAAAAGCCGTCAGTCATTCATGTTCTGAGCCGCCCATGTAAGCGGACACCCTCTTGTATAAACATTTAAAGCCCAGCGGGACGATTCTTCATCCTCCCTACAGATCTGCAGCACATCTTGCGCCCAATCTGCATTTCCTGCAAGATTACGCTTCTGCTTCTCATTATAATTGTGCATTTCCCCTCACGGCCACCATCAAACGTTCAACACTAAATCAAAATCCTCTGTGAATCCTGCTATTTATAGTAATCAATGCTAATAATGTTGTATTAGCAAGAAAAAAAGCAGACGTTCAAAAATAAATATATGCATTACTGAAAGAAATATTAGTAAATAATTTAACATGCTAAATAATTTCCAATCATTAATTAATATTCTGGCATTTTATAATTATAAATCTAAAATTTTAATAATTATATTCTGTAATTGTAATAATTATAATTCAATAATTAATCAAATTTTTATTTTACACCAAAAATATCCTAATAGTTTGTCATTTACATTTTCAACACCTTAAATATTAACATTTTAATGCTGTAAACGTTATTTAACATTAACTTATTAATAATAACAGCTTTAATCTAATAAATGGAATGAATACTATGATATGTAATAATAATAATGACGTTAATGCTTCAATATATATATAGAGAGAGTGAAATAAATACATTGCACATGATATCACATATCCATAATGTTAATCTGATGTGTCGATTTTTGGTAATTTAATTTAATTAAGAGATATTAAATCACTCCATCAAATATTTTACCCTAACACACCATAAAAAAAAAGCCATTTACTAATTGCTAACCAGTGAACCAACTGTACCGGTCCTCATGCACAGACCAAACCAATCCATAAATAGAAAACTACAATAATATTTAATATGAATGTTTGACTGCATCATTCCAAAATGCATCTATCCTCACTAATATATATTTAATTTGACATTAAATATGTATTGCATAAATCCTATAATGTTGACACCAACTTTGCATTAGTTTTAACTGTGATATATTAAAATGCTCCACAAATCATACAACAACGCATGTCTGCCTTGCATCAAACAGTCCAACAATTTAAAGTCTACCTTGCTTTCTTTTCTTGGTTCCACACAGTAGTCCAGCCATGTCCTGTTAAACACCGCTGAATCCTAATGCTAATGTCCCTGCAGTGAGTAAGTGTGTGTGTGTGTATGTGTGTGTGTGTGAGAGAGGCCGCCAGTGTGGCTACAGCAGTCGTCATCACGTGTTATTTCTGTCCCTCTGATCCTCCACCCTCGCTGCTCCTGTTTCAATGAGTAGGAGAGCGCAAACTGTGACATCACACTTCACAATGAGGAACTAATCACAACAACCCTGGACCTCATCAACCGTCACTCGCATTTCCCCTAAATGGTATTAATATGGCATTGTGTATTAATATTCAAGGTTTTTTATTTTTAACAATACGAGAACATTTCATGAATCTTTATTAATGTTTCGTCTAATTAATCACATTCTATTTTATTCTTAAATGATTAGATATTGAGTGTTTTCCTCAATATCTAATCATTTATACAAATCTTTATAAATCTTCAAACTTATACAGATCTCAGATTTGCATGGCATAATTAGTTCTATTGTTCTTTAATCTTCTATTGCATAATAGATTAGATATTCCAGTTTTTCTGCAACTCATGAATCTTGCACGATTTCTAGGTCATAGATTTGTGTTCTATTCTATTGTTTTCTATTCAATATCTTATAGGATATTCAAGTTTTTTTTTTTTGCAATGAATGTTCAAAAATGCCCAGGTCTTAGATTTGTTTTATTTATTATATTCTAATATATTCTATTCTATATCACATTAGATATTCAGGCCTTTCTCAAACAATTCTCAAACTATTCTATTCTATTCTATTCTATTCTGTATCTGATTAGACATTTAAGTTTTTCTGCAACACAAATATTTTA
>CAIGQZ010035066.1:5952161-5972667 GCA_903798205.1 Danio tinwini
ACACACACACACACGCACACACACGCGTATACATACATTCAGACAACACACACATATACTTACATTCAGACACACACGTACACATATGAATACACACACGTGTACGTACACACATACATACTTACATACATGCATGCATACACACACACGTTACATACATTCAGACACACATATACTAACATTCAGACACACACGTACAGACATGAATACACACACGCGTATGTACATGCATACATAAACACATACATACTTACATGCATGCATGCACACACACACACACACGTGCGTGCGCATTCACATTCTTAAACACACACACATGCGTATACATACATTAAGAAACACACACACACACACACATGCTTACATTCAGACACACACGTACACATATGAATACACACATATGAATATACACATATATATATATACTTACATTCACATGTACACATACATGAATACACATGTACATATACATGCACACACACATACACACACACACCAACACACATAAACAAACACACAAACAAACACACACACACACATAAACAAACACACACACACATCTCATGGATGATTTAAAATGTATTCATTCATCTTTAATGCTGTACAAAATTACAAAACACAGCTGCTTTTCCAGAACAGCTCAGTGGATGTGTCCCTCGGCTTCATCAGCTGTCTGAAACTGCACAAACACAGGCTGGTATTAATCATGTATTAGTAAATTAAGCCGTTCATTCACTATATTTAAGCACATGTGAACATATCTGATGCATTTTTCATAAAAGTGCCCCATATCTTGTTATCTCTTACCTGTGCAGCGCAGTAAAGCCCAGCGTTTCTGCAGCCTCTGTCTCTGCTTCTCCATCATCTCAACATCCCCAGGTTTTGGGGCCCTCAGGGGTCCGAGGGGACTGATAGAGGCCCCAGAGAGAGCGGAGACTGTGAGCTCCAGCAGATCTTTATCATAGCCCTGAATACAGGCAGATATTGTGATTTAATAACAGCATTTTTTATATGAGTATGGAATAGTGGGCAACTCTCTCATAATGAGGATCATGGCCAAACTAAATAAAATGCAATAAATTAAGTTAAATACTTAAAAGACATTAATCAAATAAGAATAATTTAATTAAATACATTTAAAATGACAAATAATTAGATAAAAAGTAAAAAAATTAAAACTATTGAAACAGAGCTTAAAATGAATGGATGAACATTCAGAAAATATGAATTAATAATAAATAAATACATTTAAAACAAATAAATAAATATGAATTAAATACACATACAATAATAAAAATATGAACACACCCAGATTTGGAAGAATATATTAATTAATAAATTCATTTATTCAAAATAAGTCAAAAATGTGAATAAGTAAAGCAGATTTAAAGGTGCTGTATGTAAGTTTTACACTCTTCTAAAGCTTATAAATACCATAATATGTGTGAAGATATTTAAGAACATGTTAAGTGAACATTCTTGTTTATCTGAAAAACAATGCTGAAGTCAGATATTCTGCTTTGAAAATGGTTTTTCCATGCCGGAACGCTGTCTTTGTTTAGGTAAATTTAACCTGCACAATGCCAGTTTAGCCGATTATAATTCAGCACTCCGGGATGCCTTGGTGGAAAACAGAATATTTCATACATTCAAAAAGGCTCTGAAAGCATGCGTCCATGAAAAAAATGTGACCTCCGGTGGACAGTAGCAGACTCTGAAATGAGACAGATTCAGCTCCACATGAGGTTATTAATTTGCAAAGAAAATAAATATTACGAGCGTAAACATTAGGCGAGCAGGTTACATTGTAACCGCGTGTCCTAACAACACGCTTTGTGACAAGATACGCAGTGATGAGCAATTTGGCGGTTTGCACCAGACGAAACACGACAGAAATTTAAATACAGCCATTCAGAAGCACAGAATATGCACTCACTCACGAAACGGTTTATAGTCTAATTAATACATATTAACCCTGTTTAACATCAATAAATGTAGATGCTGAATCACTCATATGTGTTTAGTTCTAAAGTTCAATTTCAGACAGTTTATTGTATTTTCAAGATCTGAGGTGAACTATCTGCTGCTGCTTTCAGTATATGGCAATACATGTCATGTAAAATGCCATTCAAACTCACATTGTTTGAATTTAGCACTGAATAAAGCATATGAAGTTTACCTGAGATGATCACTGTCAGTTTTCTGTTGTTCAGCTGTGAGAAATAGAAGCCGTTTCTAATATATCAATTCGAGGTGTTGGTTAGGACAAAAACTTTTTTAATATAGAAAATATTTCTCTATCACGTGTTGTTGCTTTTATTTATGACACAGTTTAAATCACTCGCTCCTGTACTCAATCTGACAACCTGCGCTTGCGTTTATTTTGATCCAGGAGTGCAATACCTAGTTCAACCACTGGTTGTCAAACTTACATACTGCACCTTTAAAGTAAAGCAGAAAAACAGATCCATTTTAGACAAATTAGTATAAAAATAAACAAATTCATAACAAAAAAACAAAAGCTCAAATGTATGATACGCTGTTAAATTAGTTTAATAAAAATAAATGAATGCATTGAAAATGTTAATGAAGGAATAAATAAATAATACCATTTTAAACAAATCAATATAAAGATACTAATACTAATATACTGATACTAATTTATAAAAAACAAACATAAAACTCAAATTAATAATGTTTAAAAATAATCAGTTAGGAAGTTTATTCCGCTGTGGCGACCCCTGATTAATAAAGGGACTAAGCTAAAAAGAAAATAAATGAATAAATGAATGAATGAATAATCAGTTAAACTTAAAAAATAATTAATACATTTAAAATATGAATAAAGGGATAAATAAATAAATGTTTTGTGGCTACTTAAAAAATATATAATAAAAATGATAATAATAGAAAAAAATGAAAGATAAACAATAATAATAACAACAACAACAAAAACATTAATAAATGCTGAATGTGACCTGCAGTAGTGTGAGCGTCCGGCCTTTGGCCAGGCCTTGGATCAGGCAGGTCATGTGACCCCAGACTGTCATCAGACCAGTCTTTGCTCCAGTTTCTCCCACAATCCCGAGCACCAAAGCTGGGTTAAACTCATACGCCAATGGCAGAATCAGGCCCAGAAGAGCCTGCATGAAACCTGCAGTCAAACTTTCACCCTGGACGCAAAGAGGAAGAGGAAGAGGCTTTATGAAAAAAACACACACACACAACTAAATGAATATAAATGCTTATATAATATATATTTATCAGGTTTGATCACATACCTCTTTTAGACACAAGGAGAGACGGTTCACACACTTATCCTCAGTTTCTTTAGTGCAGATCTGGATTAGAAACACCTTCCTGAACAGGTCAAAGGCAAGTCGATCAGGTGACTTTTTAATAACCGACTAAATATTTGATAGTTTACAGGATTATAGTAAAAGAGGAACAACATTAAGCAAGTTATTTAAAAAAATCTATAGAATCAAATTTAATTAATTAAAATCATTATACAAGGCGACATGGTGGCTCAGTGGTTAGCACTGTCACATCATAGCAAGAAGGTTGTTGGATTGAGCCCTGGCTGGGCCTGGGTATTTCTTCCCTGTGTGAGCGTGGGTTTCCTTCGGGTGCTCTGGTTTCCCACACAGTGGAAACACATACACTATAAATGTATTAAATAAACTAAATTTGCCGTAGTGTATGTGTGTGAAAGAGTGTGTATGGGCATCCGCTGTGTAAAACAAGGAATGAATAAAAGCTAGAGTGAAAACGAAAACATCCCTCATATATACACAAAAATATAAACCAAAAATAAATAAGTAGCTCACCCATCATCAGTTTTGACAGGTAACTCCCCATCTCCAACATAAACAACCAGCACCCTTCATCAAACACACAAGAGCTGTATTTAATCCCACAGAACAGAGTAAATGAGAGAATCTTGTGTTAGTCTGAGAAGTGTTTTACCGTTCAGCTTTAGCAGGGCCAGTAAGTGCGTGTTGAAGAGCACACTGAACAGAAACACTCAAATCTGACACCACAACACATCCGTTACACACCTGATAAAGAGTTACAGTCCGTTAGTAAACACTACACACACAAAAAAATCCCCAGCAGATCAGTGTTTTCACTTCCTCACCTCATCTTTCCCCATCATTCGGTCAAGAACTGAAATAATATTTCCAAGAGATCGGAGGACGTTTTGGTCCGTTACGTCCTGGAAATGTTCATCCCTACAAACAGGAAAATAATCAGAATTATTATCAGGCAAGTGATCCATAAGTTACTTTAAAAAAGTAGTTAATTACATTTTACATCATTAAAATTGTATTTAAATTACTTGTCTAATTACTTTGATGGAAAAAGTAATTTAATTACCGAATAACTACATAAAATCCTTAGAAATGCATAAACAAAAGAAGCTAAATCAATCAATCAGGGCCTTTTAGCTTTATTAAAATGATTTAATATGAAAAGTTTAACATTGTATCAATCAAATATACACACAATTACTCTTTCTCTGAATGCATACCATATAATGTCATGAACTAATTTCTCACACAGTTCATTGTTTCTTAAACATATGCGATTGTCTTGATAAATGTAACTTCCTTTATTTGATAAAATAGAATTAATGTGCTAAATATATTTGTATAACACAACAATACAATTACTCTGCTACTCTGATTTGATTTTTACAAAACTGTTGAATTTATTTAGTGTTTAAGAAAAGCAGATTATAAGTAACTGTAATTAAATTACCCCAAATTAAAAAAATCCCTTACTTGACCTTTTCAGCAGAAAAGCAATCTAATTAAAGTACCTAGCTACTTTTCTGCTGAAAAAGTAATGTAAGGGATTACTATTCCTTACATTACAAAAAAGTTATCAAATTAAGCTAGTTACTGATCTATTGAAAAAGTAAAGTAAGGGATTACTTTTCAAAAGTTACTTTTCTGTTAAAAAAGTAAAGAGATTACTTTTCATTACATTACAAAAAAGCTATCTAAAGTAACTAGTTACTTTTCTGTTAAAAAGGTAAGGCATTACATTAGAGAAAAATAATCAAATTAAAGTAAATAGTTACTTTTCGGCTAAAAAAGTACGGTAAGGGATTACTTTTCATTGCATTACAGAAAAGTAATCAAATTAAAGTAACTAGTTACTTTTCTGTTAAAAAAGTAAAGAGATTACTTTTAATTAAATTACAAAAACGTTATCTAATTAAAGTAATTAGTAACTTTTCTACTGAAAAAGTACAGTAAGGATTACTTTTCATTACATTAGAGAAAAGTGATTTAATTTAAGTAACTAGTTACTTTTCTGCTGAAAAAGTACAGTAAGGCATTACTTTTCACAACATTACAGAAAAGTAATCAAATGAAAGTAACTAGTTACTTTTCCGTTAAAAAAGTAACGGGATTACTTTTTATTACAATACAGAAAAGTCATCTAATTAAAGTAACTAGTTACTTTCTGTTAAAAAAGTAAAGTAAGGAATTATTTTTTTATTACATTAGTCTGAACTAATTACACCCAACACTAATAACAGTGTGGCCTAAAAGAGTGAATGATTTTCTGGTCTAATTTTACCAACCGAATGAGTTGCACTTTATTAGCAGTACTTTCAGAAACGTCCCCCGAACGTTGGCAGTCCTTTGGCAGTGTGAGCTCCACACCAGGAGGAGGCGCTATCACTGTCCGCACAGATGCAGGCGTTCTTTTTAAAGGCTCAGGCCACCTTATATCCTGCGCTGTCTTCTTTAGACTGCTCTCTGATGCAGTTTCTGAAGACTCTTTTGGTCCTCCGTTCGTTTCGTCCAGTCGGGGACGTTTGGGGTTTGTTTCTGATTGAGCTTTTTCAAGAATGAGACAGATGTGAAATGTGATTAAATGTCACATATTCATATGAAATGAAAACTAATTTGATAACTAATTTAGGTGTTTATTCTTATTACTTAGGTATTGCTACGAATAATATGAAATGGACTTCAAAACTTTTATAGAAACTATAATAGTATATAAGTAATACTAAAGTCAAAGTAAAACAACAATTTAAGTAGGTAAACAAACACTAACCCAAGTGTTTAAAACAGCTCCAGTATGACGACTGCACATAGCGAACATTTTGTATCGATTCCAGCGCACTGTCGAGATTACATGATCAAATATTACTCCAGCTTTCTAGCAACAAACATTTGTTCACATTTAAACTAAAAAACAACCAGTCAGAACATAGGTGACGTTTAATAATTGCAGGGCAGGATTCTGGACAAATAAGAGTTTACAGTGGGCGGGGCTTCTCTGTGCACTTGAACCAATAAACGGCACTCTCTGTATGATTGACAGCTCAATTCACCTATCACAAGCAGTGCTGAGTCCCAAAATCCGCGGTGTTGGATCTCCGAGAAGACTCTGGACGGTTTGGCAAACCGACTGGCCCAGAGAGGTCAGGTTGTATCCTCCCTAGGAAAACCAGAAGAAGCTAAATAAAATGAAAACTTCACAGTCAACTGTCAACAGTGTCAACTGACCTCCAGAACGACGCACATTTTTCCTGCAGCCAAAGGCATCAGCAGATGAGTGAGGTGTGCAAAGATCTCAGGATGAGCACACATTTCACCCTAAATCAGAACGGACAACAAAACTGTGTTGAGTAAGGTATAGAGTACATCCAGGCTGTTGTTATTGCAGATTAGTACATGATGTCTGGAATACTTGATTCTGATTGGTCAGTCGCAACATTCCAAGGTATGTTATTCAGAGATAACAACATGCTAAATAACGCAGGCTCATCTGGGAACTTCCAACCACCTTGACTGTCAGTGAACACGTTCACATACATATACTTACATCCACATTCATATGTCTCTGCTTGTCAAACAAGTCGCGCTTTTTGACAGTTTGGCGCCATCTTGTGACTGAACAATGTGCAGGTTAGCATATACGCCATCAGCTGTTTTAGTCAGCTTTGCGTTTTTGACTGTTTGGCGCCATCTTGTGACTGAATAATGCGCAAGTTAGTGTATACTCCACCAGCTTTTTTTGTTTCTGTTAGCTTTACATTTTTTGACTGTTTGGCGCCATCTTATGTCTGAATAATGCACAGGTTAGTGTATACTCCATCAGCTGGTTTCATTTCTGTCAGCTTTGCGTTTTTGGCTGTTTGGCGCCATCTTGTGTCTGAATAATGTGCAGGTTAGTGTAAACTCCATCAGCTGGTTTCATTTCTGTCAGCTTTGCGTTTTTGGCTGTTTGGCGCCATCTTGTGTCTGAATAATGCACAGGTTAATATATACTCCATTAGCTGTTTTTGTCAGCTTTGTGTTTGAGTAAAGGATTAATAACCTATTATGACTCAGAACAATGTTTTGTGTCTATTTTTTATGTTTTGTGACAAGTAGCCATGTAATAAGCGGGATAAAGTATATTCACGTGGTTGTTTTTACGAAATATAGTCAAAACATTGCTCTGAGTCGTAATAGTTTATTAATTTTTTAATTAAATGCAAAGCTGACAGAAACTAAAACAGCTGATGTAGTATACGCTAACCTGCGCATTTTTCAGTCACAAGATGGTGCCAAACAGTCAAAAACGCAAAGCTGACAGAAAGGAAAACAGCTGATGGAGTATACACTAACCTGCACATTATTCAGTCACGAGATGGCAGCAAACTGTCAAAATCTGTCTGTTTTTTTAATAGTGTATGTGATGATAAAAAAATGACCTCTCTTTATTTTGGAGAATGTAATTCATTATTGATAATTAATGTTATTTTGCCAAGGGTGTTTCTATGATTCTAATTTCCAGTCAGTTTTCAGTTTAGTTTGATTTTTTCCGTTATGCATGATCCTAACATGAAAAAGAAGTTTTGAATAATACAGATGTAATAGTTTCTTACTTCTGGGTCCCCGATGGCCGAATCAAATCCAGCGCTGACAAAAACCAGCTCAGGATCAAACTGAAGGAAAAAATATGTGCATTAGATTGATGATGTGGACAACCATTTTAATAAAAAAGGATGCATGTGTTGGATGATCAGTCTTTTTGCATGATCTTCAAATGCCTTTGCATAATCATTTTTCTCAAAGACACCAAGCTAAATTACTTTTGATGTTATAAAATAGTTGTTAAATTAATCTTATAATAACAACAGCAAGTATACGTGTTAAAAACAGAGCAAAGTATTTAGAACAAAGTGTCTAGTTGCTCGGAAAAACAAAATAAATCAGTTATCTATCATTTCACTTGTCAGTGTATAAAGCAACTTTTAATAAGATTTTTATTTTATTTTTTAAGTGAACAAAAGAGACACATTTAAATGGCAGGTAATGTGTTTCTTTGGTAATAAATAATACAGGGAGTGCAGAATTATTAGGCAAATGAGTATTTTGACCACATCATCCTCTTTATGCATGTTGTCTTACTCCAAGCTGTATAGGCTGGAAAGCCTACTACCAATTAAGCATATTAGGTGATGTGCATCTCTGTAATGAGAAGGGGTGTGGTCTAATGGCATCAACGCCCTATATCAGGTGTGCATAATTATTAGGCAACTTCCTCTCCTTTGGCAAAATGGGTCAAAAGAAGGACTTGGCAGGCTCCGAAAAGTTAAAAATAGTGAGATATCTTGCAGAGGGATGCAGCACTCTTAAAATTGCCAAACTTCTGAAGCGTGATCATCGAACAATCAAGCGTTTCATTCAAAATAGTCAACAGGGTCGCAAGAAGCGTGTGGAAAAACCAAGGCACAAAATAACTGCCCATGTTCTGAGAAAAGTCAAGCGTGCAGCTGCCAAGATGCCACCAGTTTTGCCATATTTCAGAGCTGCAACATCACTGGAGTGCCCAAAAGCACAAGGTGTGCAATACTCAGAGACATGGCCAAGGTAAGAAAGGCTGAAAAATGACCACCACTGAACAAGACACACAAGCTGAAACGTCAAGTCTGGGCCAAGAAATGTCTCAAGACTGATTTTTCTAAGGTTTTATGGACTGATGAAATGAGAGTGAGTCTTGATGGGCCAGATGGATGGGCCCGTGGCTGGATCAGTAAAGGGCAGAGAGCTCCAGTCCGACTCAGACGCCAGCAAGGTGGAGGTGGAGTACTGGTTTGGGCTGGTATCATCAAAGATGAGCTTGTGGGGCCTTTTCGGTTTGAGGATGGAGTCAAGCTCAACTCCCAGTCCTACTGCCAGTTTCTGGAAGACACCTTCTTCTAGCAGTGGTACAGGAAGAAGTCTGCATCCTTCAAGAAAAACATGATTTTCATGCAGGACAATGCTCCATCACACGCGTCCAAGTACTCCACAGCGTGGCTGGCAAAAAAGGGTCTAAAAGAAGAAAAACTAATGACATGGCCTCCTTGTTCACCTGATCTGAACCCCATAGAGAACCTGTGGTCCATCATTAAATGTGAGATTTACAAGGAGGGAAAACAGTACACCTCTCTGAACAGTGTCTGGGAGGCTGTGGTTGCTGCTGCACACAATGTTGATGGTGAACAGATCAAAACACTGACAGAATCCATGGATGGCAGGCTTTTGAGTGTCCTTGCAAAGAAAGGTGGCTATATTGGTCACTGATTTGTTTTTGAATGTCAGAAATGTATATTTGTGAATGTTGAGATGTTATATTGGTTTCACTGGTGAAAATAAATCATTGAAATGGGTATATATTTGTTTTTTGTTAAGTTGCCTATTATTATGCACAGTAATAGTCACCTGCACACACAGATATCATCCTAAAATAGCTCAAACTAAAAACAAACTAAAAACTACTTCCAAAAATATTCAGCTTTGATATTAATGAGTTTTTTTGGGGTTCATTGAGAACATGGTTGTTGTTCAGTAATAAAATTAATCCTCAAAAATACAACTTGCCTAATAATTCTGCACTCCCTGTAAAATAGTTTCTCATGTACCTCGTATGCAACAGGTAAAAGAACGTGGAAGAACGCTGCCAGATAGTCGCTGTTGGTCATTCCCACCTGCAGAAAACAAGCACAGCATGAGAGATGGGGTAAAAGATTGACATTCTGTGTCCAGTGAGAATGACTGATCAAAACCGGCATGCACCGCAGGTCAAGGTTATATTTGCCTTGTTCCAGGGGAGATTGATGTTAAATCCAGATCCTTTTCCTTTCCCTACGCTGGTGTAGTCTGACTCAGGGAGATTGGGCCAAAAGCGCTGGTGCTCGTAGCGATGCCAGGAGAAATAAAGCACACTATGAGAAAAGAGAAACCAATTAGGGAATTCTTAATCCTATGGGAATGAGATAATGTTGTAAAGAGATAAACTACAATATGAAAAAAAAAATTTTCTTCCTTTAGATGGTATGTAAAGTCTACAATAACTCGAAATATTCAAACCCTTAATATTTGTTATTATTTATTATTATACAGTTATTTGATTCTTATTATTATTTAGTATTATTTTATTATTCATTTATTCTATTTATTTTATTATTTATTAAATAATTTTTAAATATTAAAAAAATAATAAAGAGAATCCGGTAACACTTTATAATAACTACACACTATGAATCATCTATTAAGCATTAGCAAATAGTTAACTTATTATTTGCTAATGATTAACTCTACATTAATAGACGTTAGTAAGTTTTTAACTGAAGCTACAAATGCTGTATTCTTGACTTTTTATTTATAATGTGCTTATTAATTGTATTTTCATACTTTATTACTTATTAATTGTTAAATACTAAATTCAGTATTGCATTATTTACAAACCATTTGTATTTAAGAGTAGTTGGTGGCTTTTAGGATCATTCAGGATGAGTTAGAAAACGATTAATAAACTACTCAAATCAACATTTATATATCTTATTATTCAGGCATATAGTAATTGTTACGATGTATGTTTATACATGCTTTATTAACTCAACTTGCTATTCATGCTTTATAAATCTCTTATAAATGACAATTAAAGGCTCAGTATCAAATGAACAATAAATGTTTGCTTATCTTAAAAATAAGATTAGTGTAAAGTTCAAACATTTCTAAATAACAGGAGTGTCAAAATACAAAATAAAAATGGATAAAACAACAATATAATAATTGAACAATATATTACGACACAACATTTCAATGTTATTTAGCGATGTTTATACTGTACAGTAATTTTATTTTAGATAAGGTTGCAAAGATTTATTTTTCATTTGATACAGTTTCATTTATGTATCTTAAAAAAAATATAGAAATGACTAAAGTTGTTTATTTTCTTTTTTCCTGTTTAGACTATAACTGAGCCTTTAATTGTCATTCATTAACAAAGTATGAAAATACAGTCATTAAGCACATTATAAATGTGCGTATAAGTCAAGAACACAGCACTTGTAGATGTATTTTTAAACAGCTTACTTACGTCTATTAATGTAGAGTTACACTTAATAGATAATGAAATCACTATTTGCTAATGCTTAATAGATGATTCATAGTGTGTAACTATTATAAAGTGTTACAGAAAATCCAAATAAAAACCATTAAATAATTAGAGAATGCATCACTACTACAAGTACAGGGAAAGACATGAATATATATATATATATATATACACACACACACACACACATATCAAATCAAAACATGGACATCAAATTGTGAATGTCTTTGACATTTAAAGTCGAACCACATTTCAGATTATAATAAAGTGTGACATATTTTTGAAAAAATGCAATAAAATAAATAGATAAGAAATAAAATACAATTAATTTTTTTCTGTTTTCTTTTAAATTATTAACATATAAATATTAAATATTGAACAACATGTACTGTAAATGTAAAAAAAATTACTTAGGTAACACTTTACAATAAGGTTCGTTAGTTAATGCATTTACTAACATGAACTAATCACGAACAACACTTGTACAGCATTTATTAATCATAATTCAACATTCACTAATGCATTAGTAACATCCAAGTTCATGCTTGTTAATATTAGTTAATGCACCGTGAATTAACATGAACTATTACTGAACAACTGTATTTTCATTAACTAACGTTAACTAACATGAACAAATGCTGTAGTAAACGTATTGTTCATTGTTTTTTTTCCATGTTAGTAAATGCATTAACTAACGAACCTTATTGTAAAGTGTGACCAATACTAATAATGTATGATTTCATTATAAACATCACATGAAACTACATTCATTCCTTAATAGGAATGCACCCATCCCGATACTTGGATCGGATATCAGTTCGATATCGCATATTTTTGCTGGATCGGGTATAGACCAGCTGGTACCGATCCAAATCCGATCTTGCGCGTGTGTTATATTCTGTGTAATTCATAAGCCAACAAAAGTCACGAAGGTAGCCTATTATGAGGCACTAGAAAGTTGTCTTGTAGACTTACTATATCCCAAATGTTCTGAAGCTAGTTTAATGTGAAGAACAGATGAATATTCACATGCTTAAAATCAAGTTCAGTTCAGCGCTGAGTCTGTTAGATCAGCAGATCGCATTCGCAACACTGGAGGAGAGAGGGTTATTACCTGCTCTTCACACACAAAGGTCTACCTGAAACTATAAACTAGAACAGGCTCAATAATACATTGAACAGATCCTCAACGCACTCATTTCTTCCCTTTGAGGTGCTGTTTTGGAAGTGTCTGCAGATACCGGAGGGCTGCGCGCTGTCTTAGTGATGCATCAAGCGCTTCTTTCATGCAAACGGCGCAGACGCGACGTGCGCCGCTCCATAAAATTATTCTCACATCGAGTTTCTGTCGTCTCATCCTTCAGACTGAGTTTATTCTTCCGTGGGGAATACTTTAAGTGCTGCGAAAAGTTTGTAAAACCTGGCTTTTTGTGTTCAAAGTGGTTGATTAAATGAATCAAAGTGAAACTGACGGGCACAATATCAATTGTCATTAACAGAAAATTATTTAGCCTAATATATCCTACTCTGAAATTGTGAATATTTCACTGTAACTTTATTTATATTAATATTTAATTTAACAGGCCTGTTTGTTAGTTTGTGCGCTGAAGCATATAAGCGGACCTTGTTTTAAACTTTACCTCAAATCTTCGTGTTTATTTTGTATATAACTGACCTACAAAAATACATTAAATAATCAACAAATTACACCAAACAAAATTTGTTTTAAAAAAAAAGATAATTTTTCAGACAAAAAAAAAATCATTTTTCAGACATGCTTTCAGTTTCTCCATCTCACTCACAACGAGTTTAGGTGAGGGAATGTTTAAGTAAACCTGGCCTCAGACGGTTTAGTTCAGTCTGCTTCAAACCTGCAGGAAAATATCAGGCTTTGCTAAAAGGCCGATTATTTTACCAACAATTAGGGTCAATAGTGGTAGCCTATTACAGATTTTATAGAAAAAAAATCTTAATATTAAAAAAGGAGGCCTATAGGTCTGTTATTTTTTATTAAAGAAGACATATTATTTGAGTTTAGCACCAGATCTATAGAAACTGTATTATGATTAAAAAAACTAACAAAAAAAACACACACACAGTATTGGGATCAGATCTATATCGGTAGATACTTAGAATTCTGGTATTGAGATCGGATTGGTTCCAAAAAATAGTATCGGTGCATCCCGATTCCTTAAAGGTGCTGTATGTAAGTTTTTGACTCTTCCAAAGCATAAAAATACCATAATATGTGTGCAGATATTTAAGAAACATCCCAAGTGAACATACTTGTTTAACTGAAAAGCAATGCTGAAGTCAGATATTCTGCTTTGAAAATTGTTTTTCCGTTGCGCAACGCTGTCTTTTTTTAGGTTAATTTAACCTGCACAATGTCAGTTTAGCCAATTATAATTCAACACCCTGGGTTGCCTTGGTGGAAAACAGCGTATTTCATTCATTCATTCAGAAAGGCTCTGAAAGCATGCGTCCGTGACGAAATAGACAGTATCAGATGTCAAAATGAGACTGATTCAGTTCTACATGAGGTTAATAATTAGCAAATGATATAAATATTATGAACGTAAACATTAGGTAAGCAGGTTACATTGTAACCGCGTGTCCTAACAACACACTTTGTGACGAGATACGCAGTAATGAGCAGTTTGGCTGTTTGCACCAGACGAAACAACAGAAATTTAAATACAGTCATTCAGAAGCACAGAATATGCACTCACTCACGAAACGGAAAGGTTTAGAATCCATTCAAACTCACATTGTTAGCATTTAGCACTGAATAAAGCACACAAGGTTTACCTGAGGTGATCTGTCATAGTTTTCTGTTGTTCAGCTGTGAGAAATAGAAGTCGTTTCTAATATATCAATTCAAGGTGTTGGTTAGAACCAAAACTCCTTTTAATATGGAAAATATTCCCTCTATCGCGTGTCGTTGCTTTTATTTAGAACACAGTTAAAATCACTTGCTCCTGTACTCAATCTGGCATCCCGCGTTTGCTTCTATTTTGATCCAGGAGTGCAATACCTAGTTCAACCACTGGGTGTCAAACTTACATACTACACCTTTAATACCGTTCAATTCAGAAATACTATTTACAATTCAGACTGCATAGTGTTCATTATAATAGTGCATTTTATTTGATTAAATAGTACTAATATGTATTATAATAATATATAAATAATGCTGTATGTACTCATTACCATGTTGGCTGATTATTTTGAATAATAAATAATAATAAATAAATAATATCTTCGTCACCTTGGGTCTTCCTCAAAACAGTACTGGATCCCCTGTCCATGATGGACGTCCCAGTCCACAATCAAAACCCTGGAAGAAAAATCACAAGCTTAAGCATATTGTAATGACAGAAGGTGAATAATGAGTAGTATTACTATAAGCAAGTTTTTTAAGTGTAAATGAGTGTTTGTCATACAGCAGTGCAGGAATTCGCACTCGTTCACCTGTTCAGGTTGTAGTTTTTCTTGGCATAAAGAGCAGCGATGGCCACGTTATTAAACACACAGAAACCGTTGGCAGCAGACCGCTGGCTGTGGTGTCCTGGAGGCCTGAGGGTGTAAAGAACGAGAACGAATTAGTAAAAATTACAGATCATCATTTATTGCTTTTTTATTATTATTGTGACCAATCAAAATGCAGATTTGATCTGAAGTGTCGAATAACATGTTTGGAGATGTGATGATTATATTACCATTGATTTTTTTTTTGTTGTCGAATTTCTTTTTTTAAGAAAATGTACATTTATTGTACAAATACTATTTCAAATGTACAAATTATTCAATTTTTAGTTTATTATTAACATTAAAAACAACAGCTAAAACAATCAATTAAAAATAGAATTAAAATATGTTACATTTAATTAAATTGATTTTTTTATATTAACAATTATATATTATAGATATATATCTATATATATATTATAGATATATATATTGCTCTATTTGCTTGTGCTCACCTGACCAGCGCCATGCCGTTTCTGACCTCTTTCTTCATGACACTGTCCACCAGCTGCAGAGTTGCCCCTGCCGCCAGCTTCGCACAGTGATAGATGTTCTGCAGAAGTATTTAAACACATAAATAGTGAAATATCCATATTCTCCACTTATTTACAGCAGCTCACTTATCAGTTAATGCTGCAAACTCTGCATCAGTTTCAAGTTTTATTTATTTATTTGTTTCAATGCCATATCAGCAGCATTGGCTATATTCATGGGAAAACAATATATAACATACAATTATGTCAAAACATACATTGTACAAAAAACAAATAGCAACAACACTGAAAAGAGTCATATACAATCTTTTAGTTTGATTAAAGATAAATATTCTAAAGTTGTTCCAGAAGGCACCTTTTCAAACATTTCACTTAAAATATTTCCAGAATAAAAATGTTCTCTAATTTCAGTTAAAAATACACGTTCTATTAAAATATGCTTTATCGTCAAAATCTTCTTACACAAGTCACAAATAGTGTTTTCTTCCCCTTTCAATAAATATGCGTGTGTAAGTCTTGAGTGTCCAATTCTACATTTCGTATATACAACCTGGTCATGTCTATTTTCAAAATGGTGATTATTTCTTTCATTTACAAATAGATTCACTTCATACAGTGTTATTTCTAAATTCATCCCATTCCATTTGCCATTTCTCATGAATATACATATTTAAAACAGGTTTAACATCAGACACAGGAATTTTACATTCTGTTATCTCCAACTGTAGGGTTTCCTCGGCTGCTTTATCTGCACATTCATTTCCAATAAATATTTCAGGTTTCATCAGTTTAAAAATCAAGCGAAAGACAGTAGGGATCCAATCCATTTGTATTTAAAGTCAAAGTTATTAGCCTTCATGTAAAAAAAAAAAAAGCCAATATTTCCTAAATGCTGTTTTACATAGAGAAGATTTTGTTCAACACATTTTTAAAACATAATAAATTTCATAACTAATTTCTTTTGTCTTTGCCATGATGACAGTTTACAGCATAAAGGGGGCCTATTGTGCAAAAACCACTTTCATAATGGGTTTAAACCAAGCGGCAACCTCCCGCTTTCCCTCATGAAGCTAATACATACGTAACTGAAACTGCATTTCATTAAATTTCCGCTAGTCCTGGCTCCATAATGGAGCAGATTTCTATTGAGCCCACTGTTAAAATGGCCAACTTTACAGCAGAAAAAAAGGTGTTTACAGCCTGGTACAAAGAACGATTTTGGTTCATATAACTGATATTACCCTTCATGACAACTGTAAGGGGGGTTAATTTTTTTTAATAACTTAGCCGTTTCATTTATATTGTTATATTAAGTCTGCATAATTAAGGGTGTGGCCACTTGAGTGACAGCTAGGTCTCGCTGCTCGCCGTCACTTCACCTCAGCTGATTCCGGCTGATTAGCCGCTGATCTCGGCATATTCATCGTATTTTTGTTTTGTTTTATGTGGCTTTACACAGTCAGTTGCTTTTTGGAATTATTTCTTACAATTATCAGATCATATGGCATGCTGTGTGCACTTAATTGTGCTCACAAACCATTCAAATTGCCTCCATTTCCCAGGTGAGTGAAATTCTTATATACTTATCATCTCTATAAATGTATGTGTTTTAAGATAATTCATCATTTATATTTTTCTTTAGACCTGTAACGCACTCCAGAATCTGACAGATTAATTAGCTGTAGACTATAAAACAGTCATCTGAAACGTCATACAGTGTTATGCCTGGATTTTATTAATAGCCTTTCATTTACTAACACAGACAATGTTTGAAGTATTTTGAAGTAATTCGTGTTTTCCTCCTGTAGAAAAACGTCACAGGTACAATGTTTAGTGGCTCAACGTATTACAACAATGTTTTTAAAAGTCTAAACACTTTATTGATATAGTGTACAACCAAGTACATGTGGTCAGAACACAAACAAGTCGCAGGTAATGAAGTATTAAACGTTTCTCCCAAATAAAAGCCCGTCTAAACAAAATGCTAACAGTTGTCTGTAGCTCCACTGATGCTTCGCCTCTTTGCCCTTGTTTGGTTAACCTGGTTGGAGCAATGACACGTGAACAAAATGGCGCCGGTTGGCCACGCCCACTTGTTGCACTCTTCAGAAACCTATGGGAAGAATTCCGCAGATTTCTGCAGATTTTTAGCTCATCATTGATTATTTTTATTTACTTGAATAAATGTGTACATTTATATTCATTCTGTTTTTAAATAAATTTCATTTCATACATAACATGAAAATGTTCATATGATTCATTCACAATACAGTTTGTAAAGTAACATTCTCTGTCTTTTAGATCATATATTATAAGAGACTTGCTTTGTTTACCAAATAAAGTGGATCTAATTGGATTTGCATTGTAAGATAAAATGTCAATTTAAAATGGTATTATTTTTTAGTTCATATATATTAATTTTTTTGTTATGATACTCCCAAAATCATTCTGCATAAATCTGCAGGTTTTTTACAAAATTCTCAGCAGAAATAGCAAAAAAATTCTGCAGATTCTGTTTGGCCCTACCTATGGGTGATGTCACAGATACATTGTTAATATCTTTTAGTCTATGGTTTAAACACAGTTGTGTGGCGAAAGTCTGTATATAACATATATTTATATAATCAGCTTCTAATGGTATAAATGAATTAATTTTATTTCTATAATCACACTTGATAAAAAACGGTGTGCAGAAACACTTTGATTGACATTCTCCATTCGTACATGTCATCAGAGGGGAAAAGCCCCACCCACTAGTGACTATAGATGCGTTCGACTTCATGCAGCGCTGCGCAGATCGGTCGAAATCTGTCTTAAAGCGGTGCATGCCGGTTAGAAATTTTGGCCGGATTGATGCTGCACCGACGTCATGTGACTGTCACATGTGGCATCAAAGTACCGCGACAGCGCTCCGAGATCAGACGACTGACTCAGCCCGCGCAGCATCTGAAGAGGGCCTGCTGGAGCTAAGATGACGACACCAATATAACACGATTAGCCGAGTTCACCGCATGACAACAACCACGTGTGTTTCGCGTTTATTATTGGACAAATTCTGTCTCACAAATTTTAAAACAAACAATTAATTGTTCATACAATCTCTATCTTGTACACATGATGCTTATTAAAATACTACAAATATTTTACTGCAGTATCATCTTTTGTTTAATAATTTGTTCATAAAGACTAGATTGTTTGCACAGGTTTATTCTGCCTTTTTTATACAGACTACTGTATTTAGCTACATAAACGATTTGAATGATATATTTTAGTAAATAATCTAAATATTAACTCAAATAACTCTTACAGACTTGTAATAAAATAATTATCATCATTGATCCTGACGATTTCTTAGCAAATTATGTTATATAAAATATGTAATATAAAAATATGATTCTAAAATATTTTATTTCCTGTCGAGTTTTTTTACGCAGAAATGTACATTGATGTACCTGCTCTTTCTGGGAAATGTCTACTTAAAGTGTAGCTCATTTATTTTGGTCATTTTGTTCAATCTTTTTGGATTAAAGTGCTTTTTTAAAAATGCTTTCATTATCCAAAATAATCCTATTCGTGGGTTTTTATTTCCTTTTTATGTGCCCTCTGGTTTCCCCCTTATTTCTCATGCGTTTGTTTTGTAGGCTACTTAAATATAATTCATAATTCCCTTTTTGTTAAAAATGAACTATAGTTTGTAAAGACTGTATTTTGTTTTATTTGTACTGTAAATCTTTTGTTGTTATTTCAATAATTAAATGATCACGCCATGTGACCGGTCATCATGACTGCAGCAACTTTGAGCCCCCGAAGAGTCCGGCTTGACAGCTCCGTTTTCAACTCCGCACCCGCCTGCGCTCGGCTAATCTCGTTGATCACCGGCTGCAGCTGTGCTTCATGTCGAACGCACCTTATCTCTCCCTTATTAGCATAGACACAATTTATTTATTTTTTTCCCACAACCATGTCCCTTTAGGGGCTCCATAGATCTGGACTTCTACAATACCTGGTGGAAATAGACATCGTTGTACTTCTTGGAAAACGCCATCAGCTCCTCAACATTCATGTCCGGCGTCTGTTTGACCGCCTCCAGATACTCCTCACTGCATTCAACACAAAAGATGCTGGAGCCAAGTTTCTTAGTACAGCAACAGAAATGTGGTGTGATTCTGGGTCACTAACCTGTGCGCGAGTAAAATCTCCTGCTCTGTGGCCTGGCGGACGGTCACCGCTTTACACCTCTGAACCAAACCATGTGTCTTGAGTGCTTCATAGGACATGGTCAACCGCTCGGGCACCTCGATCTCACACGCCGCACTGACAGATCAACAGGACATAAATACAGTGTTTATTATTATGCATTAAAGACGGTCTTTGACATGACGAAAATATGCAAAGCGGGTGATATGTAAGTTTATGAACATAAAACAATAGGGCATTTCATAAGTATATCTGCTGACTGATTATAAACCAATAAAGTAATTATTAAATCATGAAAATATTGTAAAATGTTTATGGTTTAATCATTGACTTAAAATGGCAATTACAAACAATGAAATACTGAATAGCAACAACAAATACACTAATAACTAATAAACATAATACTAATTATGTTTAATTCAGTTAAAAAAAATACCACATTTTATGCTACATTTATACACTATTAAAACTGATATTTTATTTAATTAGATAGAATATTATAATTTAATACTATTCATTTTGAATTATTCATTTTATTAGTATTATTTACAGTATTAACAATGTATGAAAGTAGTATTAAAATGTAATGTTTTTTTTTATTATACATACATTGTTAGTAATATGAATAAATATTAAGTGTTAAATATACATTCTAATTTAAAATATTGAAAATATTAACTTCAAATGGCATTAAACAAGAAAACGTCATAATAAACTAATAATAACTGTTATTATTCAATTCCAAAACACTTCTAAATAAATACATACATTAATACATACACATAATATATACTATACTCCTTAATATTATCTAATTTAACAATAGGGGCGTCACAGTGGGTAGCACGATCGCCTCACAGCAAGAAGGTCGCTGGTTTGAG
>CAIGQZ010035066.1:6010958-6032991 GCA_903798205.1 Danio tinwini
AATACAGCTAAATAACATCATAAATACTACCCCTTAGCCCTTCCCCTACCCCTCATTTTGCGCGTTTACGTCAAGGGGTAGTGGTGTCCCAATTCTCTTTAGCTTGAAGGCGTAGGGCTAAGGGCAAGGGGTATGCCTTTAGTGATTTCCTGAAGATAAATAACAAAAAATAACACAACTGGAATAACTACAGCAGTCGTGATCGTCTGATCTCATATAAGGCAAGAGATCGCGATGACATATGATGACGTGTGCAGTGTTGAAGTGCTGTCCCAATTCTTAGGGGTAAGTTTTGAAGCCCTTCCCCTTAACCCTCGGTTGTAAGGGCCAAGTGGAAGGGGAAGTGGTAGGGGTACAAAAATAGAATTGGGCCTAAATATGTCTTGTTCTGGTAATAAAACAGGGCTGTTGCTAGATCAGACACGTTTGTGGCCGGAATTTAACAGGAATTACTGATATTATTCATTAAATTTCCAATTTATTGTATTTTATTAACGTCTACCCAAACTCTAAACCATCACAGTACTGTAAAAATATTAACTATTGTTTTATAGTGTTACAAAAATGATGCTAAATTGATGGCGTATCTGCAGCTGTATCCTATCTAGACAAAGCCATAAAACTGTAACATTATTAAAATACAAAAATCATGATTTCGGAGTATTTGTACAAGTCGGGATTCGAACCCAAAAGCACAGCAACAACGTGCACATGCACGGTCCACTAGGCTATATAAGACAGAGGTCTTTTTCTGACCCTGTTAATCAAACACAGACTCGCCAGCTTTTTTTTTTTTTTTTATTGCAAATTTAGAACGCAGAACATACAAGGGCAGTAAAAACATTATATTGACATCAAAACAAATACAATATAAAAATAAAAAAAATTACAATTAATCAGACAATATTTAAGGCTTTAAAATAATGATCAGTTATTTTTGGTATTATTGGTATATACTTTGGTATTTTTTGTTTCCTTTATTGCACATAGATAATGACTTATTTCTATTTTAAAGTGAGTAAAATAAAAAAAAATAAAAAAAATTAAAAATTTGTTTTTTTACTGCCCATTTACATTCATGAATAAAAAAAATTCCATATATAATGAGCAAATTAACAATATGCCAAATTTTGAAATGGACTGTATTCTCATAAAAAAATAAAACATATTTTTCTTTAAATTCCAATGCAATATTTGCACTCTGCTTAACAAAAAATAAAAGATGATTTGTATAACAATTGTGTATAAATACAATCCTAAAATAAATGAAAAATACGCTCTTCTTTATCGCTACAGAAAGCACATTTTAAATCAACATCTTTACAAAATTTTGCAATTACCCGTTTTACAGGATAAATACGATGAACGATTTTAAATGATACCTCTCTAATTTTATTTGTTATACAAAAATGTCTGGAAATCTTAAAAGTCTCGTTCCAGTGGACATCTTGAAATTGTGATCTCCAAAAACCAATGGCTGAAGGAACGTTGACAATCCGGCAAATCATTCTAAGATAATTACTATTACATTTTTTTCTTTTATATTTATACCTTCTAATTTAAGACTAAAATCTAAATTTGTATTTTGAACTATAGCATTTTCTAATAATTTCTTAAGCCCTGAGGGAATACCATTAATTACCATCAAATACTATTTGACAGGTATATAAAGGGAACATTTTTCTAGAAACTCTAAATAGACCAATTACCAACCTACGTCACACATGATGTCACACGGGTCCCTGGTTGCAGAAAAAGACCGGCTGCAATAATAAACATGTCGTGTTTTGCGGTAGGATGCCAAATTCGACAATAAAGTAATACCTAACTTTTACCATACACCACACTGCTTTAATGCCGACTGCAGACGTCTTTGGCTAAAAGGGAGCTGAATGAAGTGACGACCTAATTATAAAGGCTGGACTCTGCAGTTCTCATGTTATATCAGGTAAGTTCAGGCTATGCTGAATCATACACATCACTCGTTTTTGATTGCAGCAATGATTTCAGCAAAACAGTTACATATGGTTAATTAAACTGCGGACACTGAATGCTATAATGAAACGTGAAAGTGTAAGTTATTAAAGTTGATTTTATATTCACACATTCATTCAGGGACAACTTGTAACACACTCCCTATATTGTTTACCACGTCACTTTTGAGTATTCGCTCTGAATGAACCTGTAAGTGTGACTTAAAAAACAACATGAACACTGTTTATTTGACTGTGAACAATGTTGTACTTTTGATAGTCATTGGCTGCTAAAATGATTTCACTATTTAGAGTTTGCAAATAATACTTTTATGAAATGATATTATTAAGGAGAAAGTCTGAATGTGCGAATATAAAACCAACTTTACCTTTATGTGTAAGTTCACATACCCTGCCGTAAGTTCAGGTGTAGTTTGCTTGTCAGAATGCAGTTTTGCTTGTTGATGATCACCCAGGCCTTGTATAACGTTAGCTCCGTCTTTTTTTCCTTGTCTTTGGCTCGGCAGAACCTCGATTTTAGCTCTACATAGTTTTGAATCTGGTAATCAGGGAACATTATTTCTTGCACATCACCACACAGAACACAATTGTTGGCATCCAAACACTTGTAGGCCTTTAACTTCTCTCGTAAAATCCCTTGGAGCTTCAATGAGATTGTATATTTGGGGCTTGATGCTTGGTCATTTCGTCTCATTCAATATCTATTGGAAGGGTGCTATCACAAATGAACCTGTCAGACGAACGCCACACACTTTAACGTTGATTTTGCAAAATCACTGTGCTTATCACTGGGTAACAATCTGTTATAATACACTGAAAGCATTATGTAAATAATATATATATAATATATAATCAATCTAACTTATTTCAAAGACAACAACAAACTCTGTACCGCATCGGATGTCATTCCCTCACTGTAAATGCTAGCGCTCCCGGTTTTTTCTGCCACCTTCCTGCGCGCGCATCCTGAATGTTTACAAACATGATAATTGGTCTATAGGTAAGCACATGGCCATTACTATTTAAAAATTGTGAAACCAGCTAAATATTATTTCTAAACCGATTAATTAAAAAAAGAGATTTATTTCGGTGTGTAATATATCTATTATTCCAAATTAAGCATTTGCGTGGGGAAAATTTGTGTTTGTATATAATCATCCATGATAACAATGCCTGTTTGTGAAAATTAGAAAGTTTGATGGGAAGCTTACTAATATTAAAATTGCAATTAAGAAGAAATTCAATGCCACTTACTTTCTCAAAAATAATATTAGGGATGTAATACCATAGTTTTTTTTTTGAATGAACATATTTTGTATCCACTTAATTAAAAAAATAGTGTTAGATGTTTCAAAGTCAAGTACGTTTAGCCCACCGTGATTAAATGGATTACAAAGTGTTTTTTTATTCAAATAATGAATTTTATTTTTCCAAATAAAGTTAAATATACATTTATTTATTTCGTTAATCACACGTTTTGGAGTGTCTATAGCCATTGCAATGTAAACTAATCTAGATAAACCTTCAGATTTTCGATAACAGAACTCTCCCATTCAGAGAAAGGTCTCTCATTAGCCAAATGTTGAAGACTTGCCAGCTTCGAAACGCTTCTGAAATTATTGATGCTTTGAATCATTTTAGTCACGTGACTATAGGTGCGTTCGACTTCATGCAGCGCTGCGCAGATCAGTCGAAATCTGTCTTAAAGCGGTGCATGCCGGTTAGAAATTTTGGCCGGATTGATGCTGCATCGACGTCACGTGACTGTCACATGTGGCATCAAAGTACCGCGACAGCGCTCCGAGATCAGACGACTGACTCAGCCCGTGCAGCATCTGAAGAGGGCCTGCTGGAGCTAAGATGACGACACCAATATAACACGATTGGCCGAGTTCACCGCATGACAACAACCACGTGTGTTTCAGGTTTATTATCGGACAAATTCCGTCTCACAAATTTCAAAACAAACAAATAACTTTTCATACCCTCTCTATCTTGTACACATGATGCTTATTAAAAGACTACAAATATTTTACTGCAGTATCATCTTTTGTTTAATAATTTGTTCATAAAGACTAGATTGTTTGCACAGGTTTATTCTGCCTTTTTTATACAGACTACTGTATTTAGCTACATAAACGATTTGAATGATATATTTCAGTAAATAATCTAAATATTAACTCAAATAACTCTTACAGACTTGTTATAAAATAATTATCATCATTGATCCTGACGATTTCTTAGCAAATTATGTTATATAAAATATGTAATATAAAAATATGATTCTAAAATATTTTATTTCCTGTCGAGTTTTTTTATGCAGAAATGTACATTGATGTAGCTGCTCTTTCTGGGAAATGTCTACTTAAAGTGTAGCTCATTTATTTTGGTCATTTTGTTCAATCTTTTTGGATTAAAGTGCTTTTTTAAAAATGCTTTCATTATCCAAAACAATCCTATTCGTGGGTTTTTATTTCCTTTTTATGTGCCCTCTGGTTTCCCCCTTATTTCTCATGCGTTTGTTTTGTAGGCTACTTAAATATAATTCATAATTCCCTTTTTGTTAAAAATGAACTATAGTTTGTAAAGACTGTATTTTGTTTTATTTGTACTGTAAACCTTTTGTTGTTATTTCAATAATTAAATGATCACGCCATGTGACCGGTCATCATGACTGCAGCAACTTTGAGCCCCCGAAGAGTCCGGCTTGACAGCTCCGTTTTCAACTCCGCACCCGCCTGCGCTCGGCTAATCTCGTTGATCACCGGCTGCAGCTGTGCTTCATGCCGAACGCACCTAATGTGTTTCAAAACCCTTTAGTCACGTGACCTAGGTGTTTTGAAAATTTGCGCTTCGGGATATCGACACTGTGTCGAAACGTCAGTTTCACGTCAGCCATCCCTTTCTGGTAAACATTAATCATTTCTTCATCGCAAGAGCTGCTGCTTGAACCATCCATAACAACAAGCGTGTCAACTTTGTCTTCTTCTTCTGTGTTACAAGCGGGTGTCAGAAGCTTAAAGTTGTGTAGCGCCTTCAAGAGTGATTTCGCACTCTTCTGCTCGACGCCAGTGGAAACCGCTTGGGATTGAATCCGGAAAAACGTCACGAAAAACGCTACCGAAAACCGGTGTTTACGAGCCTTTACACGTATCAAATAGAGATTCATTCATTTTAAAACCGAAAACAGTAAAAGAAAGTATGTGAATTCTTACCTGGCTCATTCAACCCTGTCAGAAGACCGCAGTTCGCCATCCTCACGCTGTTTGAGGAACTGACGAGCTACTTACAATTATTTGACCTGAAAATATTGCCTTTAATCTGACTCAATTCTTTACAGAGCGACTTATTTAATGAGTAGACCAGTGTTTCAGAGAGTTTCAGACGGAAACAAATATTTAAGCAGGAGTTGAGACCCCTCTGCATCAGAAGACCCTTGTAGCAGTCGATGCTGTTTCCTTAAGAATCAAACCCCCCTTTACGAAGCTTGTCCCAATACAACTGGATGTACGGAAAGCAAAATGGACAAACGTGTTTTTTTTTATTAACACAAGCAACAGGTAATACACAAAACATCAACTTGTGCTAATATTGTGTGACCTGAATACAAATTACACATATTCATGTCCATCCAGTAACACAAACGACACAAGGCACAATAAAAAAACATAGCATGAACAAAATAACAAACAGTCAAAGAAAACAATAAGAAAACATAAATATACATCAAAAGAAAAAAAACAAACATCTCAAACTACACCCAGATTATTAATAAATGTTACAAAGGCATATCAAAAGGGATCTGATAACTTAAAGGTAATGATTATAATGATAATATTATTTTTTTCAGCAGTGCAGTTGTTTTAGCAGCTTTCTTATTTTGCGATAGGCAGACAGATTCATAATAAAGTTTCAAGTCAATACAAAATGTTCTAAAATTAGGCAAACAACAAACGTGTTGGTAATGCTTTCATGTCTTGCAATGGCAAAGAAGCGTAATAAAATAAAACTACGCTACACTGTTAACTGTAGCGCGCGTTCGCGTTGATGCGGCGTGATATTTAAATTAAGGCGCAGGTTTGACTCATGAATATTAATTACGTCAAGTAACAGGTAAACATGAGAATTCATACCTGGCTCGTTTTTCTCGGTCAATATTGTTTGAGATTCAGTTCAGATCGAAAGTGAAAGTCAAAACACCTCTAACGTCACGTCTAAAGTGATAGAAAAGAGCTCTCGTGCATTTATATAATGCTGGTATTTTAATGTAGACACCTTTATTGTTCAATATTAGCAAGTTAAATTCTAACAGCAGTTTAATAAAGTGAGCAACTCTTCACTATCTACTGTAAGAGCTCATTGAAAGTTTTTAACCTAAACTATTACACCCTGAAAACGTTTATTATAAAGACTGGATTCAACAACAGAGGACATATTCTACATGTTCTGCTACACAGAAGCAGCAGCTCTCATTCCCTCTGAATTAAATACAGTCAAATCTGTCGAATGCTACTCTTAATGTAGTGTAACCACATATACTGGAAATCGCTGTAAATAGAGTCACTTCAGATATTTGCCCCACTTAAAACATGATTTATTGCTGAAAAATCACTGATAGATTCCATTCAAACTAATTTTATTTTCAAAACAGCAAAAACACAGAATATAAATGTTTTTGTATGTGATTAGTTTCATTTAAATGGCTGGAAAACATTATTAATTCCACCTTAATTCTGCATGTGATGACTGCGTATTATATTATGGTCTGCAGTTCCTCTTTGGGGAACTTTTAAAAAAGTACAGTCAAATAATTCATATACATCCAGTATCTAATCATAGGATTAGATTAATACATTATTAAATAAAAATTCACAGCCCACTAAAGACAAAAAAATAAACCAATTTTTATCATTCCTCAGCGTGGACACAAATATATTTATCATTATTATTATTTTTTTATTAATTGTTAACAAAACATACAGGCTGAAAAAACTGTATAATGATATATATCAATTCAAATACCCCCACCCCCCTCCCCTGCGGTCTCTCGAAACTGGGGTATCCAGTGAATAAAAGTTAACAGAAAAACAGAATACAGTGTCAATTTTACCAAGTAAGGCAATCATTCTGGATCCTTATCATCGCTTTGCAATAAACAAGGAGATTTTGTCAGCAGCTGAAGTCCAGATCTTTAATGTACTCATTTGTACCAAGTTCACTCGAGCTGTGGATAATTCCAACATTATAATGTCCTGAAGTTGTACCAACCACTTGTAGGTGTCCAAATTATGTGGAGGCAGCCAATGTTGGGCTAGTAGTTTTTTTGCAGAAGTTAAGCCAGCCAGCCAAACTGCCTTTTGTAGCTTGGTGAGGTTCAACCATCGCTCAGTAATAGAATAGAAGGATTCACTGGTACAGGATATTCAATAATTTTAGATAAGATAACACAGACCTCATTCCAAAATTTATCATTATTATTTTCATATTTATCATGTTTGGTGTGTGTCATAATAAAACAGACTGCAGTCAAATCTGTGCAAATCTGTACTTTTATCTTTTATGTGCAAACGACAGAATAAAGAAGCAAGCTTATGAACAGGTGAGACCTGGTTTATTAGTCACAAGCCTGCAGTTCAGTTTTATTGCTGTGTAGGAGGAAATCAATTTATGTTTAATTTTTTCTGCCAACATCCTGTATTCCTCAGTTGATCGATGACATTAAAAATTCATAAAAAACATATTTTGCAATACAGATTTTCTAAATGTTGTTTCAATATGCAAATAACTCAGTATTTAATTAAATATGCACTAGTTTGCATATATCTCTATCTCAGAAATACTTTTTTTGGACATTAAAGTTGAAGGTGTAACAGCGGGAATTTTTTTGAATCCCTTTTTATCACTTTATAAAATGAATTATGGCTCAGTGCAGGAGAATAACTCATTTATTTAGTTGAAGTCAAAATTATTAGCCCCCCTGTTTATTTTTTTCCCCAATTTCTGTGTAACAGAGAGATTTTTTCAACACATTTGTAAACATAATAGTTGTAATAACTCATCTCTAATAACTGATTTATTTTATCTTTGACATGATGACAGTAAATAATATTTGACTAGATATTTTTCAAGACACTTCTATACAGCTTAAAGTGACATTTAAAGGCTTAACTAGGTTAATTAGGTTAACTAGGCAGGTTAGGGTAATTAGGCAAGTTATTGTATAACGATGGTTTCATCTGCAGACAATCGCAAAAGAAATTAGCTTAAAGGGGCTCATAATTTTGACCTTAAAATGGTTCTTAAAAAAATTTAAAACTGCTTTTATTCTAGCTGAAATTAAACAAATAAGACTTTTACAGAAAGAAAAAATATTATCAGACATACTGTGAAGATTTCCTTGCTCTGTTAAACATCATTTGTGAAATATTTAAAAAAGAACAAAAAGGGGGGCGAAAAATTCTGACTTTAACTGTATATATGGTATTATTTATTCCACACAAATTGATTAGGTGTGATAAATAAAACACATTTTAAATGACATTACCATTTTGTCTTTTAAGTGACTATCATTACTCAGACATGACAAAAACATGTTTTAACGTTTTGCTATAACTTATGTAACTGGAACAATTATTTTTAACTTTACAGTATTTAATTACCAATAACAGAAATAAATGGCAGATCAGTTCAAAATGCTTCACAGTGTATTCAACACTGCTTTAAATAAGCACTTGTAAAATTGTGATTCACCTCAAAGGTGGACTTTTTTAAAGTTGCCATATAATGAAAATATAACCTATGAAATGAAATATATGAAAATGAAATATACCTAGACAAATTGGAAGTAGTGTTAGATAGGCCAGCAGGGGGCACTCAACCTGTGGTCTGTGTGAGTCCTAATGCCCCAGTAAAAGAAAAGGGGACACTACACTGTCAGTGGGCGCCGTCTTTCTGATGAGACGTTAAACCAAGGTCCTGACTCTCTGTGGTCATTAAAAATCCCATGGTACTTCTCTTAAAGAGTAGAGGTGTAACCCCGGTGTCCTGGTTAAAGTTCCTTAATCGGCACTTTCCCATCATGGCCTCATCCCCATCCATCGAATTGACTCTATCACTGTCTCTCCACTCCACCAATACCTGGTGTATGGTAAGCGCACTGGCGCCATGTCCTGTGGCTGCCGTCGCATCATCCAAGTTGATGCTGTACACTGGTGGTGCTGGTGGAGAGACACCCCTCATGATTGTGAAGCGCTTTGGGTGTATGGCCATACACAATAAATGCGCTATATAAATACACATTACATTACATAAAGGTTAAGTACATGAAAATAACATATCATGCACTTTAAACATCATAGTTTCCTCATTGTCATGTAAAAAAAAAAAAATACAATTATATGTAACGGAGGCCAGCTAGTGAAGTGCTATGTCTAAATAGCAACTTTACTACATAGAAGAAGAGCAACCACTGAACAAGAATAACCTCACGTGAGCTCACGAGCGCCCTCTTTATTGCGGCAGAGATAACGCCTGCCTTACCTTATGTCTTTTCAGTGCGGTTTTATGTCAGATCCTAATCCTAAATAAGTGATAGAAATACGCGAAGTACCTGTCATATACAAAATGAGGACATTGGTAGCCAGTATTTAGCCAGAAATTGTATTTGCAGCACAGATGAGTGGACAAATATTGATGTTATCATTAGTATACATTTCATGATGTGAGGATGATGACATGGTCTTTCGAGCAACTGACTCCCATGCGAAGAGTCACCGGTTTGATTTGAGCTCAGCAGAAGTTGGGTGCAGTAGGACTGGTGGGTTACATGTGGGGGCTCGTACGGGATGGGAGTGAGGTTTAGGGGGTGAGTGTAACGAAGGCCAACTAGCGAAGTGGTATGCAGGTAAAACCTCACTCCTTTGACCTCTAAAGCTGCTCCAGCAACAGACGCTAGAGGCCATGGTCTTTAGCCTCCTTATTAAAGCAACTGACTCCCATGCAAAGAATCGCCAGTTCAATCCCAGCTCAGACCAAGTTGGGTGCAGCAGAACCGGTGGATTACATATATTTTTCTCTTATTTTTTAAGTTTATCTAAGCTTATGCACATGGGACTCTTATTTTAAAAAACCTTGAGAGGCAGGAAGCCAGCCACGCCATGTCTTAATGGCTGTTTCTCAATTCCATGAATGCAGAGAAAGGACTTGCGTTCTTGTGGAGACCGGTCTTGCCAGGTGTCCTTGGAAGAACGAACTCGGGAGACCACGAGAACAGAGAATGCGTCCTGTGAGAAATGAGATGCTTCGTTCTTCCTCATGGTCACATGACCTTCACGCATTTTGAATGGAAAATTATTTCCACATTACAGCATTCATACAACGATTTATTGTTTCAAAATATATTCTATGCATAAAAACATAAATATACGTTGCACAATATAAATAAAACAGATTTTATTACGAATTTTAGCAAACAAACACCCTTAATGTGTTTATTCCTTTATTAAGATGTCCATGGTGATGTTTATATTCACCGTTCCATTTAGGGAAACTCCTGAAGTAAATAAGTGATATCTCTGAACTTTAATAATAAATCTAAATAAAATGCTGCGCTTCCCACTTCCAGTCGCAATGACTTCTGGGACTTCTAGAGCGAGATCGGTGCTCAAGTCTGCATCGGTGCATCCTCAATATCAAGAACACATCCAGGAAGTTTCACGCGTCCTCCTGTTCTTGAGTATTGGAACTGAACTTTGGCAGCTGATGATGACGTTACACGAGAACACAAGACCGCTGAAGAATGCATGAGAAACAGCCAATGTTTTCTATTCGCTGCTAAGCAGACAGACACCGAATGGTCGCACCAGTGTGTGTACATTAAAAAACAAGTTTAAACACTTGACGTTCAGTGTGCGATGGGCTTTAATTAGAAACAGTTCTCTGCCAGCCTTCTGTTCATAGCGTGTCAGAACATAAAATGCTGGATATATGGATTATAAATGTATTCAGCACCCCTTGAAGTGGTCTAAGCTCTGTTTGAATTTGTTAGTTTAACGTGTATATTGTGAAACTTGCAGCATGTGTTTGTGATGAAAGGACAAACGCATGTAGACTTCTGCTGTGTCATGTCACTCAGCCCTGGCTGTGATTTATCACAATCTGTGTTTGTGAGCACGGCACTGACAAGCTGACGCATCAGAGCAGAGCTCATTAATATTCATGACCCTTCCAAATATGGTCAAAATTGAACTTTTATTCTAGGGATTGTTCCATTGGTTATAAGTAGGCCCACAGGGAATCTGTGCTCGCAGATTTTTAGCCCATCATTAATTCTGTTTATTTACTTAAGTAAATGTGTGTAAATCTATATTTATTCAGTTTTTAAATTAATTACTGTAAAATTATTGACTAATAGGAAAATGTTCATCTGATTTATGTACAATGCCGTTTGTACAGTAACATTTTCTGTCTTTTAGTAGATATATTATATGAGAGACTTGCTTTGTTTACCAAATAAAGTTAATCTAATTGGGTTTGCATTTTAAACATTAAATAAAAGTTAAGGTATTATTTTTATTTTAACATATTAAAGCTTTAGTTATGATACTCCCAAAATAATTCTGCAGATTTTAACCAAAATTCTCAGCAGAAATAGCAAAAAAAATCAGCAGATTTCGTTTGGCCCTGGTTATAAGCATATAAAATCCTTTTTGGATATATATTTTTTAAGTTTTCCAACCCACATACCCACCATGTAGACATCAGAGAAATATTTAACATGGCACCTTTTAGAATTCCTACAGGAAAAATGAATGAGAAAGATACCTTTCCACATACTCCACTATATTTCACAAATTTATAAGTTTCCAATGAAATGCAGCCAAAAATCTAAATCAGATATAAAATGTTTGGCAATATATACAAAAACACAACCCTGTGCAATCAAAATCAACTATTCCTGAAGGCCATTTAATTATTCAGACTGACGTCAAACCCAAAATTCTTCAATTAAAACATCTAAACCTCACACGCTGATTCCAATTTCAATAGAAACAAGTTTAATAAGTTCAAAGCCCTCCCAAATAAATAATAAAAACGAATTACGTGTACCTCACAGATTTGTAAGAAGCCGAACGAGCACTCGCATTTCTCAGGCAACATTGTTTCCATCCTTCACATCTTTGGTCAATAAAAGCTCATTCACTGGTGTGGTTCTGGGTCAGTCTGACCTGCCTTCATTAAAAGCCCTTCAGAGAATGAAAGACTGGATCTGGAACCAAGACAGAGGTCAATAAAGCCCTGAAAATAACAAGAGTGGAGGAAAAGATGTGTGTTTCGCATTAAAGAGCTAACAGTATTGCACACTGCCCATTTTATGTGGATTTCTTCAGCCTCCTCTACTTTGGTCCATCATTGTTTCATTGTTCAGCTCTAGACGTGACTGCTTTGGGCTTTCAAAAGCACTTTACAAGCAAAATCCTTGGCAACTGGGAATTTTAGCTTGGGGGAGAGTATATATTTGGGCTGAAACACCAGCTAATGAAGTTGGGGACGATGGGAGCCCGAGCACGGCGGGTCTGAGCTGTACGCTGAGAAATTAAGCAGATGCGGTTTTAAAGAGGTGAGTGTGTTTGTTATATTATTCCAAAAGATTGTTTAGTCAATGATCATTTATTAGGCTGAGGTGTTATTTCTTAGCTGGACTGATGAAAAAGAAGCTTTCATATGGAATAACATACTGTGTGAGTTATGAAGGGTTTTTTTTTACATAATAAAAGATGTTTGCTTACTTTGTTGTTCCACAACCAAAATATTTTTTTAAGTTAATTTTGAGTAATTAGAATAATCTGTTTAGGCTTAATAATAATAATAATAATAATAATAATAAAAATAATAATAACAAATACATAAAGCATGAAGCTTTAGATTATGCTAATTACTCCATATATAATAATTATTATTATTATTTATTAATTAATAATAATTATAATTAATTATATATAAACAGTTATTATATGTCATTTAATAAGTTTTATTAGTCTAATTGTTTTTAATAATTGCTTTAAGTAGTGTGTTTGTCTTTTTTTTGTCAATTATGTCAATATATACAAAATACTGATTTAATGTCACTATTTAAAAATTTTCAGACCTGAATTTTTTAATACAATATTTAAACCCCTTTTTTAAGGATCTGTATATTTTTGTTTTAATTAATTTATTAATTTTAGTTACTTTAGTATTCCAAAACTAAACTAAAATGCTGCCTCTGCAGCTATCTAAAATAAAATAGATTTGATTTATTTGTAAATAAATTTAGCATTTTATGAAGTAATTAAGTTTTCAAATTTATTTAGTTTCACTAAAGCCATGTTCAATTTCATGGTTATGTCAGTTAATAATATGCGAGTTAAATTAGTTAACAAGGCAAAACTGTTAATAAACAACAAATAAAACACCAAAATACATTGTTTTGGCCAAAGTCTACCTTTAAATATATACTTACAGTAACCAAAACATCCCTTGAATTCATTATGACAAAAAATAAAGTCAAGAAAATGGTTACTTAGGGTGTTTCTCAACCACGTTTCTTGAGGACAATCCGGCACTGCATGTTTTGGATGTCTCCTTTGTCTGTCACACCCATTACAGGCCTTTCAGTCTCTGCTAATGAGCTGATGATCTGAATCAGGTGTGTTTGGCTAAGGCAAAGAGCATAGAATCACCAAGAGGCGACACTCTAGTGCGATTTGGGAAACAGCCACTAGATGGTGTGGCGGCCATTTTGGAAGGAAAATTCCAATAGAACAACAGCATATTATAAGTCTGTAAAATAAACTATTAAAAGTGCTGATGATTGTGATAGTAAGGGTTGTATTGTCGTCTTTCGGTGTGTATCTCAGCCTTAATGCGCTTTTTAAATAAATAAGTAAAAAACAAAGCAGCTGCTTGCCTTCGCAACAGCAATAAGATCCAATGGACAGCCGATCGCTTTCACTCCAAAATGGTGGAATCGCGGGGCTGTTGCTGGCCGCTGCTGTTGCAATATAACGTTCTATTGAGTGTCGCCTCTTGGTCATTCTAAGCTCTTTGGTTAAGGAGACATGGGCTGTTTCTCAATATGCATTGTTCAAAGATCTTGCATCCTTGTGTTCTCATCTAACGTCATCATCAACTGCCAAAAGTTCAGTTCCGCAACAATGGAGGACGCATGAAAGTTCCCGGATGTGTTCTTAGTATTGAGAATGCACCTATGCAGACTTGAGCACCGAACTCGCTCTAGAAGTCCCAGAAGTCATTGCGACTGAATAAAGGAGGTGTTAAGCGCAGCATTTTCAGAGATATAACTTATTTATCTCAGGAGTTTACCTAAATGGGATGGTGAAAGTAAACATGACCGAGAAAATCTTAATAAAGCATAAACACATTAACGGTGTTTATTTGCTGAAATTCATATAAAAAAATCTGTTATTTGTATTGTGCAACGTATACTGTATTTGTACGGCTTTTGTTCATGTTATATATATTGGAAAGGGAGACAACAATAAATCGTTGTATGAATGCTGTAATGTTTAAATAATTTTCCGTAAAAAATGTGTGGTCATGTGACCATCAGGAAGAATATAGCCAGTGTTGCAGACGTACGATAATTATAGTATTTGTACAATAATTTCGACCTCTGTACGATCAATAATGAAAACAATCCTATAATGTACGATAATTTCAGAATTTTTATGGCATTTAAAATAATTTCATTGTAATCTTAGGGCTTCTATACTTATTGATCTGTCTGTGAGGTGAACGTGGAGTTAGACATGTTTTCTATCTCATCTTACCTTACATTTTCTCAGCCAATCAACGTGGAGAATGGCTCTCTCTCGTGAGTTAACATTCCAGCCGCGTGCGACTGTACTTAAGTCAGCCGTTTTCAGGTTGAGGTTGATTGTTTTAGTAATAAAGTTTGAATAAATAGTGCTGAAAAGGAAGGTGAGAAGGACAGGGGAGTTTGCCCTTGATGTTCTTGTTTTTCCCTATTCAAATGAGTCATGTGAACGTGTTTTACCAAAGTTATTCTCATCAAAACAAAGCCACAAAATTGGCTTATTGAACCTTCCCTCTGAGGTACGCCTAGATTTATTTTTTTACGTATTGTGGTAATTTGCACGTTTTGTCAAAATGCTGATTGTCTAGATAAAAGCTGTACTATATGACTCGTGTATGATAATTTTCCTCTAAATACGATAATTTTGAGGTTTTGGTACGATACTTTCCAATCGGGCAACACTGAATGCAGCATCTAATTTCTCACAGGACGTGTTCTGTGTTCTCGCGGTCTGCCGAGTTCGTTCCTCCGAGGTGACCTGGCAAGACCGCTCTTCACAAGAAGTCTGTTCTCTGCGTTCTTGGAATTGAGAAACAGCCTTAGTAAATGTGCAGAGCTCCAGAAACGTTGTTGAGAAACACTGACTTAGGGGGAATTTAGATAATAAATGTAAACCCAGCGATACTATTAATAAATATTTTATTTTAAGAATTGAGACATGCATTTTTGAAGTTAACAGTGGTGCAGTGTCACATTTATCATGTATTCTGAAAGTGATTTCTGTGCATTAAGGTGTGTCTGTACGTGAGGTGATGATGGAGCATGTGGTGAAGGATACGATAAACATCGGCGATGTGGTGCAGGGAACGTTACTGCTGCTGACGGGAACCTTAATGCTGATTCTGCTGCAGAGAATATTTGGAGTCAAGAATTGGAGGAATCAATCAACTCTTCCAGGTGAGTTGAACCCCATTAGATTTACTGGGATCAACCCACTGATTGGTCATAATGGTTGTAATATTTGTTCAGGTCCTGGTTGGTGGTTGGGTCTGGGGCCAGTTCTGAGCTACAGCCGATTCCTCTGGATGGGCATTGGCACGGCGTGCAACTACTACAATGAGAAATATGGCAGCATCGCTCGAGTTTGGATCAATGGAGAAGAGACGGTTATACTAAGCAAGCAAGTGTCTAAACAATGCATTTAATCTATATCTGCCATTAGATACTGATTACTTTCATGAGCAGAAGTCTTGTATTGACCTTATTCTTCCTATACGAGTGGGCGCAACCATTAGAATCTTTTTGGTTCGAGACTTCCGGTTTCATTCACTTCCATTCATTTTTAGACGTTAAAAACAGCTCGTTCTGCTGCTTGATGTTGCAAACTTACATTTTCTTATTATATTATTCTGCTTTGACTCTATAGTCATGAACACACTTGTTTGGAGAGCATGTAGTATGATTAGTAGTTTGTTCATTATTCCTAGTGATTTCTCCCATAGGCAACTGAATCGGAAGTTCTAAAACTATCCGAAAAAATGTGCACACTTCCGCATCGCAGAATAAAGGCTATTTAAGTTGTGCAAATTTAAGTCAATGCTACACGTCGCAATTTAAATCGCTTAAAATGTAACAAAATAAAAGTAAAATTTTGAAAGTAATCCGCTACTTTAAATTATCATCAGTATTATTATATGCACAGTACAAAAACTTGACAATTTGGGCACATTAGTGTAGTTTAGAGAAATATCTGTCAACAAAAATGAGAAAGGTTTTCCATACAGTTGACAAATTTGTCAAAACTCATTCACATCAATCTTGAGTAAATGTTATAGTATACATGCCAGGCCAGTAGGTGGCGATGTCACTGTTAATGAACCCTTTGTACATGCCTTCGTAAAGATCTGTAGTCCACTGTTATAGTTTTGGTTGTCAAGTATTTGCACATGTCTATTGACTGAAATGTAATACACATCCACAAGACGTCACCATTTATATAGTTGCATTTTGTAGTTTACACAATAACGGTGTCATTTTAAAAATGTGGACTTATTTTTTTATGTCTTAGGTTATTGTGCTGTAAACGAATCTCTGAATCTAATAAAATGTGTTCTGTTTAAGTTTAAGGGTTTTGTGGAAACACCCACTTAAGAAACAATCAAATTTAGAGATGTATGACACTCATTTTCAAGCATATTTGTGTTGGTCAACTTTTTTTAATTGAATAAAATTTTACAATTAACCACGTCAGCAAATTAAAATTCATTGCTGATTATGCTCAATTATTATAGAGTATCATCAATTACACTGAATAGTCAAGTTAAATTCAAAAAGGTGCTCAAGAGTGCCCCCTATGAAGCTAAAACCTCATTTGTTTTGTATTGACCAAGTTCTGCGATGCGGAAGTGCGCTTGTTCTTGCGAACTTCCGATTTAGACGCCTATGGGAGAAACGACTAGGAATAATAAATGGCAGAAAACGGTCAAACTACTCGCTCTACAAACAAGTGTGTTCATGACTATACAGACAAAGTATAAGAATATAAGATGAAAATCTCAGTTTGCAACATCAAGCAGCAAAACAACCTGTTTTTAACGTCTAAAAATCAAAAGCCAAAAAGATTCCAATGGCTGCATCGGTCCGTACATCAAGAATAAAGTCAATAGTCTGCAACTCAAGTCCATAACGCCCAACTATGTCATCAAGTGTTGACAAGGGCACTATAAGTGTAAAAAGTAAAACCTAAAACTGCTTCAGGTCCTCCGCTGTGTACCATGTCCTGAAGAGCAATAATTATACAGGGAGGTTTGCCAGTGCCAAAGGTCTGCAGTGCATTGGTATGTTTGAACAAGGCATCATCTTTAACAGCAACATCACACGGTGGAAGAAAGTGCGGACATATTTCACCAAAGGTGAGTGTTAATCTCTGGTCTCAGATCATTTCACACACAGAATCATCAGAATTGTGTTGTTTGTTTGTTTGTTTGTTCAGCTCTTACAGGTCCAGGCCTCCAGAAGTCAGTAGAGGTGTGTGTGAGTGCCACCAACAGACAGCTTGACGTGCTGCAGGAGTTCACAGACGCCTCAGGACATGTGGATGTGCTCAATCTTCTGCGCTGCATCGTGGTGGACGTCTCCAACAGACTCTTCCTAAGGATCCCTCTCAATGGTCAGAATGCAAAACAAGCTCCACAATGGTTCTTTAGGTTCAGCAAGGGTTCCCGTGCGGTTCTCAAGTTCTTTGTAGATCTGAGTATTCTCAGGTATTTCCATTGCCAGAAGAAGGTCATGATATTTACGATCAAGATGTGAAAATTATACACTGATGAGCCAAAACATTATGGTAAAGAAAATATAATTGATCACCTCCTACGATTCCAATTGACCATAGGAAGATCAAAGTAGAATTTATAAAAGTAAAGGTTCTGATTCGGAATATACAGTTCCACAAAGAACCTTTAACATCCATAGAACCTTTCCATTGCTTATAAGAAAAGGTTCTAAATAAAGGGATCTTTGGGGAAGCCTTCTAACACTCTTTTCTTATGCTTGCTCAATGCAGAGAAAGAGTTACTAATAAAGATCCACCAGTATTTCAGTACCTGGCAGACGGTTCTCATCCAGCCAGATATTTTCTTCAAACTGGACTTTGTGTACAGAAAATACCACCTGGCAGCGTGAGTCCACCAGACCTGACATTTTACCATAAGTTGTGGTAACAGCAAAAAATTCCATCAAGATTTTTGCACATTTGAGTTTGCTGACTCACAATTTGGAAGGACAAATATTTTCTTAACCTTCCTTACAGTGTATATATCCTTTTAAATATAAAAAGGAAAAGAGCTGCAGGATGAAATGGGAAAGCTTTTCTTTTCTTTTTGCAGAAAAGAGCTGCAGGATGAAATGGGAAAGCTTGTGGAGCAAAAGCGTCAGGCCATCAATACCATGGAGAAGCTAGACGAGATGGACTTCGCAACAGAACTGATATTTGCTCAGGTGTGTTAACAAATATACATCTTTAAAACACACATACCCTTTTCAACATTTCCAGCAACACAACATGTTAACTTACCGGATGTTTCTACAGAACCATGATGAGCTGTCTGTGGATGATGTGAGGCAGTGTGTGCTGGAGATGGTGATCGCTGCCCCAGACACGCTCTCCATCAGCCTGTTTTTCATGCTTCTGCTGCTAAAGCAAAACTCTGCTGTGGAAGAGCAGATCGTACAGGAGATACAGTCTCAGATTGGTACAGTAAAACTTCAGAAGACATCTCAGTATGATGCAGGTCTGAACTGCATACTTTAAAGTCCACATGAGCCAGAAGTTGCCAAGACGTTAATTTCAGTATGTTGATGTACTTCCAACTGCAACAGAATATTGAGTAGGGGCGGGGTTTTCTTTTTGCGCATCACCTCATCATAGCAAACTAAGTGTAAGAGGGCCGTGGTTAAGAATATTATGGCTGTCAAACTGCCAACATCAGATAAGCAGCCAATCCAAACTCAGAAGCAAATGCTCAGACTTTGATTGAAGTTTACCAAAACAAACAGGTTTTCAGTGAATAACTTGCACCGATTAATTGTTCATCTAAAGAATAACAATTTGTGCTGGCAAAATGAATATTGTTAATTTTGATTTTACAAGGGCTTTAGAGTAGCTAGTTTCTTGATTGCCCAAATTGGCCTACATGGTCAGTCTTGGAGCCAATAGCTAGTCGCTCAATCTAGACCAATTGGATCAGCCAACAACTGTGAAGGTCAATCAAAAATGGAAAACCTCCTGGACTCAGAAAGGATACTTAAGAAGAATAACATTACTATCATTTGTCTTTGTTGTCCTCTCAGGCTCGCGGGACGTAGAGTCAGCCGACTTGCAGAACCTGAATGTTCTAGAGCGCTTCATCAAAGAGTCCCTGAGGTACCATCCGGTGGTGGATTTCATAATGAGGCAGTCTCTGGAGGATGACTACATTGATGGCTACCGGGTGGCAAAGGGGACAAACCTTATCCTGAACATTGGACGCATGCATAAGACAGAGTTCTTCAAAAAACCCAACGAATTCAACTTGGAGAACTTTGAGAACAATGTAAGTTAATGGTCTTAAACTCAATTCCAGGAGGGCCGCAGCTCTGCATAGTTTAGCTTTAACCACCTCCAACTCACACATGTCTAACAGTCTCAAGTAGTCTTGAACACCTTGATTACTGGGATTAGCTGTGTTTGAATAGGGTTGCAGCAAAACCTTCAGCAATAGAGTTTGAGGCTTATGATTTAAGTACTGTGAGAATCTGTAAGACCATACAAATGTGGATATAAAGCATATGTCACTTAAATGTGAAGCACAAATTGCCACATTCATATATTCTATGATAATTATTCATATTCTTTTACAATCAAAACAAGTTCTACAAACAGTATTGATTGGTAAATTTAGTGAAGCCCAATCTGAATTTACCAAAAATACAGTAGTATTACATGGTAGCCTGTAGGGCTGTGCAAAAATATTGATACATCTAACTATCGCAATAATTTCTTTTACGATAGTGTATCGACAGTCTAACCTCTAGTATTGATTCAAGTTGTGCCAAACGACCTCCTTCTCCGCTCCTGTAGATATCGCTAACTCGCGATCAACAAAATGCCAAGTAGTATGGTATCAGAAGTAAGCAAGAGTGAGCATGATGGAAAATATAAAGGTGCCTCCAGCTTTTAGAGCTGACGCGTGGCTGCACTTTGGTTTTAACGCTATACCAGGGAGTACTGAATTAGACAAGAAATTGGAATTTGAATTTGTCTGCCGACTTTATCAAGTTGTCAATATAATGTGACAAACATACTAATACAAACTATTGCAATATATCACAATATTTATTGTATCGCAATATATCGTAATATATTGTATCGTGACCCATGTTTCGTGATATGTATCATATTGTGAGGCCCTTGCCAATAAACAGCCCTAGTAGCCTGGGGTAATACCATGCTTTTTATATACAGATCTTATGAATTTAGCTTGGAGAACTATAGTGAAAGTGACAAATCTAATCTACACGATCACATAACATACAAACCTGAAAATAAAGATTTTGTTCATAATTATGACTCATAAATTGGTGCATTTGTAGATCTTAAACCAATTATTAATTTAATGCCACAAATATGTAACAATGTTGTACATTTTTCCAAAAACAGAAAAATCAACACAGATTTGTGAAACTAGAGAAGTATAGAATTTAGAGAAATGCAACTTCTCAGACACTTCCCTAAAAAAATTCGATAACACTTTATTTTGATGGTCCATTTGAGTATTAGTAGACTGTCTGCTTATTATCTGTTGATACTGCTCCTTCAACAGACATTTAACTGACTATAAGAAACTTTGCAAGTACATGTCAACTTACACTAACACTAACCCCAACCAGAGATGACAAAAGTACACACATCCTTTACTTAAGTAGAAGTAGAGATACTCATGTTTAAAACGGCTCTGGTAAAAGTTGAAGTACTGACTACACTTTTGTACTGAAGTAAAAGTAAAGAAGTACTGCCTGAAAAATGTACAAAAGTAAAAAAGTAAAAAGTACCCATTTCAACCACAGTCCAAAGACATGTGGTATAGGTGAATAATAATTAAACTAAATTGGCAGTAGTGTATAAGTGTGTGTGAGAGAGAATGTGAGTATGGGTGTTTCCCAGCACTGGGTTGCAGCTGGAAGGGTATCTGCTGTGTAAAACATATGCTGGAATAATTGCCGGTTCATTCTGCTGTGGTGATAAATGAGGGATGAAGCTGAAGGATAGCGAGTGAGATAGGTAGGTAACTAGACCTCACATCCTATTGATACATTAATATAAACTAACTTACTGTACATTTCCAGGTTTATGTACAATGTTTGCTGCCGAATTCATGAAAATAGCCAAGCAGCATCACACCCTGTAATTCGGCACCAACATTACTCAAACTCACAGCGTTCGCCATATAGTTTTTCGATTGTTATATCAAAAACATCAGATGCCATTCATGTTGTTACCTCTACAAATAATTCTGTAGGCCTGTCTAAATTTATAAGTAATATCTTACATTTTATACTGAATTTCTGTCCAAAATATATTGATTTTTTTTCTTTTGCTAAAATAAATACTAACCATATTTGACTGCAAACTGTTATTATATATATATATATATATATATATTTTTTGCATTAGACTAAAGCTGCT
>CAIGQZ010035066.1:6033391-6044059 GCA_903798205.1 Danio tinwini
AAATCCTTCAAAGAGTAGCTCTCATACATAACATAGTTTGAGAGATGAACTAAGGATTTTAAGCAGGAGACCGGCTTTTGCAGGTAATCCCTGGTGTTTTTCTTTTTTTTAGTACTAAATGTACAAATCTTTTAAAAAAAACCCACTATTTTTCGTTGAATTACAAAGACCAGATAAAATCAGTGCAGTAAGATCGGAAGTGGACAAACGGCTTAAGCACTTAAACTGCATGTTTTTGAAATGGAATGTGTCTCTCTTATTTACCTGTGATACGCATGTACAGTGCAGCACGCAGGCGCGCAATGAGGAAGAATAGATTGACTGCATCAAAAATGCGTTCATATTGCGCAATGACCAGAAATAATATAGATTGCACCACCAAACACATGAAAACGAAAGTAACAAGCCCAATTTTAAAATGTAAGGAGTAGAAAGTACAGATATTTGTGTAAAAATGTAAGGAGTAAAAAGTAAAAGCAAAAAGTTGTCAAAAAAGTAAGTAGTGTACTTCGTTACATCACATCTCTGACCCCAACCTAACAGTCCACTTATAATCTAATGAGAATTAGTTGGCATGTAGATGCAATGTAACTTAATTTAACAAACGGACCATCAAAATAAAGTGTGACCAAAAATACAGAAGTAATACAACGTTATGGTCCTCTGATAACACTGCGCAATTTTGAGGGGTGGGGGGATACAGTACTATACTTATTTTTTAGCCATCTACCTTGGTAACACAACTGCTTTCTTTCTTGGAGTAGACTTAAATAGCATTACAGTCAATTAAGAGTGAATTACTGTACATGTGCTAGTCTTGTCAACTCTGCCTCCTTCTCAGGTTCCCAGTCGTTACTTCCAGCCGTTCGGTTGTGGTCCACGAGCCTGCGTTGGGAAGCACATTGCCATGGTGATGACTAAGGCCATCCTAGTAACCATGCTGTCAAGGTTTACAGTTTGTCCTCGTCACGGCTGCACCATCAGCACCATCAAGCAGACCAACAACCTCTCCATGCAGCCAGTAGAAGAGGATCCAGACTGCCTGGCCATGCGCTTCATCCCGCGAACTCAAAGCCTCAACGGGGAAACAGTGGACAACCACACCTCAAAGGAATAAACATTTAAAGTTGCACAAAGTAAATTTCTTGCACTTAACAAAGGGTTAAAGATCAATTGTGTTTCAATATGGCCAATTGAGCTTACCTTAAACCCAAGGTTGTACTATACTTCGACCAAAACAGATAGACATACGATTAAAGTCATAATTATTCGCTCTCCCGTGAATTTTTTAAAAATATTTTCCAATTGATGTTTAACAGAGCAAGGAATTTTTCACAGTATTTCCTATAATATTTTTTCTTTTGGAGAAAGTCTTATTAGTTTTATTTTGGCAAGAATAAAAGCAGTTTTTAATTTAAAAAAAAACATTTTAATGTAACATTATTAGCCACCTTAAGCAAGATTTGTTTCCGATTGTTTACAGAACAAACTAATATGTTTATAAATGTGTCGGGAAAAAAAAATCTTCTTTCCGTTAAAAAGAAATTGGGGAAAAATTTGCTAATAATTCAGGAGGGCTAAAAATTCTGACTTCAACTGTGTAATGACATTGTGCACCTTCTAACTAAAAAACAAACATAACCAAACTAGTTTGTAGTTAAAAGTAGATAGTAAAAAACGGCAAGAATAACTATATTCTGAATAATCTGTTCTGTAATGTACTGATCTTTACTACCAAAGTGATTTTTGCTAATAGACCTTTTAATGTGGTGATGTTATTGGCCTCTTGAACATTTCCTACATGTTGTCAAGCTAATGCATAACTGTAACGAGGTAATTCAATCATAACTTAACGTTAAAACAGCTATCATAACATAATGTATCAATATATGGACCTTTTAGGATTCTCAGAAGCTATGGAAATTAAAAAACAGGAAAAAAAGTCTTAAAGAGCCCCTATTATGGGTTTTTGAAAATGAGCTTCCATGTAGTGTGTAACACAGCTCTTAGTGAAGTGAAATATCCAGCTAAAGCTTAAATCTGAAAGTGGACAGTTTTTAAAACTATTGATTCATCTATAAAAGAGTCGACTCATAGTGGTTTAAATGAATCGTCTTGATAACGAGTCTTCAGCCGTTTCAGCGTGACGTCGTTACGAAACATAATGGTTGCGCGCAGACCCGGCAAAATTCAAACCTGCGGCCCCATCCACTGACACAGCAGCAAGACGCTCATGAAGACGCTGTGCTTACCTGGATATTATTGGAAGTGTGAGGAAAAGGAGTCGTTCAGAAATCTGCACGCTTACAATGGGCAATCTATCACTACACAGCTCATGCATTAGCTTCTGCCTCTATCTTGTAATGGACAGACAAGACACCAGGGGTGCAGGCAAAATAAGGACAAATTATTAGGTACACCGGCAGGTGAGCAGCACTGAAAAAGCTTGCGAATGGAGAGCGGGAGCCCACAGATAGCTTGTCAGAGGACAGAGCATGCTACAACCTCCCGGCTGGAAATGTGATCGTTTAGAAAAGCAGAGTACAGGTAAGCCCTTAGAACATATAGCAGTTCACGGACGAGGTGCCACAGCAATGATTGCAAATAGAACTGATCTACATGTTTTGTTACTAGTAACCGGGTGTACTGTATTAGGTTAACTCTTTATATTCTCATATCGCGTCTAATGCAACGTTGTAGACGCGACGCGTGCTGCTTTGTTTACAGATTTAAATGCTTTCGTGAGCTCGTTCCACTGCCATGTCGTTGCTATGGCCACCGTTAGCTGATCCTGCACACGTGCAGCGGTCAAGGTTCCGAATAGTTCAGCTTTTGCTGCTGTGTGGATTAAAACTGAATGTGTGTCATACATATGCTAGTGTTTAACTGCACTGCTTTCGGCGCTGAGGTGTCTGAATAACACTGTTGAGAAGCGGGTACTGTTTACTGTGGTGTTTGTAAGTTTACTGTGAAGCGTGTTTCGGGCATCCGCTGCAATCGGATCCTATACCAATGTTGGCGACCCGCGGGCTTGATGAACCGGGCTGAGCATTTTACTGTCTCGCGCTGAACGCTGTCGACCAATGGCAACAGGCTGTCATCGGTCCAATCAGCGCAGATTAGCTTCGCGCTAAGCAGGGGTTTGGGAACAAATGAATCGCTGAACGATTCATATGGGAGTCGCTGGGATAATTAGGTAAAAATAAATGCATATTATAAGACCATGAAAGTGTTTTTGACTTTGCATACATATCAGTATGTTGTTGGAGACCCACAAAACCGAAATATGACCCTTTTCAATGTGTAATAGGGGCTCTTTAAATGCTTTTTCACTTAGTATTAAATGTTGTTTGATTTTTAATTCTACAATGTATAGTTGTATGCTAAAGTTAGCCTGAATTTTATATGAATATTGGGCTGCTGTGTTGTTTATGAAATCGATAAAATCCTGCAGTTCTATAGGTGCCAATTAGCATTTTTATTCAGTATATTAATAATGTTTTAGTTTAGGATTAGTTTGTTACAATCAGTTTTTAATAAATATATAGTATATTAAAATGTCGCCAATGTTACCGGGTGAAACCTAAAGTGTTGAAGAGGTCTTAACATGTATGGAAAGAGTCTTAAAAAAGGTCTTGAAAGTTGCTGAATTTCATTCTGACTGCTGTGTATACCGTTATTGTTGACATCCCTCAAAATAGTCTACAGATGTAAAATCTTGCATTTTATGATCTATAATCTGTATTTAACTGCAATGTCAACTCATTTTACTTCCATAATATGACATATTTCTGAGATAAACAGCAGGTTAGTTGAGAAAAAAGACTGTGAGGCTGTACTCACACTATGTACAGTTGCCTTGAACTGGGCCAAAGCATGCTTGTCCCCCCTCTCGTCTCCCCCGACGGCCTGCACTCACATTACATTCGGGCCTGGGAGCGCTTACGTCATTGATGATGTGCTGTTCAGTAAGCGCTCTCGCTCAGCACAGTGGAGATTTCTTTAGTTATATCGTTTAAGTCGTTTGATATGTGGTGACACGCAGTCTATTATTTCGCCGAACAGATCAGCCACTTTTGACGCTCATAAACAATCATAAAGTCCTCGTGCTGCAGGAATTAGGAGGTTTGCTGAAGGCACAGCTGAAGTGCAGTGAGGGGTTTGCGTCTTTAATAATCTACCACTGTTTGCGTTCATTGAACAGTATGAATAATTAATTAATCCATATCAAACAGTCCCTTAAAGGTCACGTCTCGCTTTCAGTTTTGGGCTCAGGCACGCTTGCACTCACACTGTAAGAGTACCCAAGTGAACCGCGCTCAGGCCCACCTCTTCCAACCGGGCCAGGGCCGCCCAAGTGAACTGTGCCTGAGCCCGATTCATAGCACGCACACTACTCAAACGATCCGGAAAACAGGCCTGGGCACGGTTCGGATAGCATAGTGTGAGTAAGCCCTGAAACATGGTATGAGGGGCTAACAATGAGGGAAGGGGAAGTTGCTTTAAAGTAGGGGTGTGCAAACTTGGTCCTGGAGGGCCGGTGTCCTGCAGATTTTAGCTCCAACTTGCCTCAACACACTTGCATGGATGTTTCTAGAAAGCCAAGTAAGAGCTTGATTAGCTAGCCCAGGTGTGTCTGGTGTGTCAACTTTGCAGGACACCGGCCCTCCAGGACCAAGTTTGGGCACCCCTGCTTTAGGTTGGGCAGGTAACTTTTTAAAAAATTTATGAAGGTGAATAACACCTTCCACAGCCGTATCACCCTGCAGCCCAAGACTTACTCGCTGAAGCTAAGCAGGGCTGAGCCTGGTCAGTACCTAGATGGGAGACCACATGGGAAAACTAGGTTGCTGTTGGAAGTGGTGTTAGTGAGGTCAGCAAGAAGGTGCTAAACCTGCAGTCTGTGTCCTAATGCTAAGTCCTAATGCCCCACTATAGTCCTAATGCTAAGTCCTAATGCCCCACTATAGTCCTAATGCTAAGTCCTAATGCCCCACTATAGTGAAGGGGAGGCTATACTGTCAGTAAGTGCCGTCTTTTGGATGAGACGTAAACCAAGGTCCTGACTCTCTGTGGTTCTTAAAAATCCCATGACACCTTTTGTAAAGCGCAGGGGTGTAACCCCAGTGTCCTGGCCAAATTCCCTCCATCGGCCCTTACCCATTATGGCCTCCCAATCATCCCCATCAACCGAATTGGCTCTATCATTGTCTCTCCTCTCCAACAATACCTGGTGTATGGTGAGCGCACTGGCGCTGTTGTCCTGTGGCTGCCATCGCATCATCCAAGTGGATGCTGCACACTGGTGGTGGAGTGGGGAGACATGCCTATTGTGAAGAGCTTTGGGTGTATGGCTGTACACGATAAATGCGCTATATAAATACACATTACGTACTTACTTGAATAGCATACAATGAATCATTTACAATGCAAAAATAACCTAAATATTATCAGCTTTTTATGCATTACAAAAATACAGTATACAGTCTACAGTAGCTCACTGCTTGTGGTGGATTGTATTATGCATCTTTTATATTTTTTTAGACATTTAACTATTATTACACTCTGATAATGTAATGAAATCCTCTAATAAACCTTTTGTAATAAACTGCACAAATAACATCAGCCAATAAATGATCTGAAAATAATGCCAAACGTGTATTTGTTCTTTCCTTGAACAAATAATCACAAAATAATGAGTATACCTACCAGAATGGAACAAACCACAGTCTGGAATTGTTTAAAATCAATAAATAGTTTTTACTATATGTAAGTGTGAGTGACACAATGCAATTCAATGTACAAAAAAATATAAATATATCATTAAAATTATTAGTCAGACATGCAATAGCCAAGTATTGCTTTCAAACAGTCATTGCATTATCGGTCACAGGCACCTGTAAACACTGTCGCGGAACTTCCCAGGAAGACATGAGCGGGTTTGTGGATGTTTAGTGTTGTGCAAGCGCTCTCTGGCAGTGGTACAGGATGCAGTCTGGGAGAGCAGGAAGTGGAGAGCGCAGCCACATGGCAAGAGCAGAGCCGTTCACTCGACAGTGCAGGAGACAGGGGGCGCCGTTGAGCAGACGACATGCTACGATTCCCTCTGAGCCTGAATAAAATCACACCAAATTACAGGATTAATGTGCCTGCATTGGACTTTTTTTCTTTAGTTTTTAGATACTGGTTGAAGAAGAACAGCTGTTTTCAATTGTGATTATTACACTTTTAAATAAATCTTGTGATCACTTATTCAGATTTCATTTAGACCCTTCCCTCTTCTTTCATCACAGTCTGTGATCTCAGGAGAGCTTAGGATAACACACAAGTACATTTGAACGAAAAAAAACATGTTAAGCAAGCAAAAGAAGAAAAACAAATGGGAATTTCATCAAACTGTGAGTTTTGAAGCAATGCAGCAAAGTATAAATACCTTTTTGTTTGCTTTCAAGGATCTGGTATCTATAAATTCCCCTTTTGGAGACATTGGATTGCCCTGATGTGCTCTGATTGGTCAGATGCTCCTGCTGTGCTGTTCTGATTGGTCATATGGTCTTACTTTACTCTGATCGGTCAGGTGCTCCTAGTCTTCTCTAATTGGTAACATGGTCCTGTAACATCTGTGCTCTGATTGGTCAGTGTACCGTGACTGGTCAGATGGCCCTGCCCTGCGTTGATTGGTCAGATGGCCACATCGTGTTCTAATTGATCAGATGGTATGATACTACTCTGTTCTGATTGGTCAGATGATCATACTGTGCTCTGATTGGTCATATGGTCTCACGTTGCTCTGATTGGTCAGGTGGCCATAATCCTCTCTAACTGGAAACATGGTCAATTTGTGCTCTGATTGGTAACAGTCCATCTGTCCTGTGATAAATCAGATGGCCCTACTCTGCTTTGACTGGACAGATAGCACCACTGTGCTCTGATTGATCAGATGGTATGATAGTACTCTGTTCTCACTGGTCATATGATCCTACTGTGCTCTGATTGGTCATATGGTCTTACTTTGCTCTGATTGGTCAGGTGGCCATACTTCTCTCTAATTTTAAACATGGTCCATCTGTGCTCTGATTGGTCAGATGGCCCCGCCATGCTGATTGATCAGATGGTTTGGTATTAATCTGTTCTGATTGGTCAGATGGTCCTACTGTACTCTGATTTGTCATATGGTCTTACTCGCTATGATTGGTCAGATGGTCCTCTCTACTCTTCTCTAATTGGTAACATATTCCATCTGTGCTCTGATTGGTCAGATGGCCCTACCCTGCCTTGATTAATCAGATTGCCCCACTGTGCTCTGATTGATCAAATGGTATGATACTACTCTGTCCTGATTGGTCAGATGATCCTACTGTGCTCTGATTGGTCATATGGCCTTACTTTGCTCTGATTGGTAACATAGTCCATCTGTCCTGTGATTGGTCAGATGGCCATACTCTGCTTTGATTGGTCTGATGGTCCTATTCTGCTCTGATTGATCAGATGCTATGATACTACTCTGTTCTGATTGATCAGATAATCCTACTGTGCTCTGATTGGTCAGGTGGCCCTTCTCTTCTCTAAATAGTAACATGGTCCATTTGTGCTCTGATTGGTAACAGTCCATCTGTCCTGTGAATGGTCAGATAGCCCTAATCTACCCTGATTGATCAGATGGTATGGTACTACTCTGTTCTGATTGGTCAGATGGTCCTACTGTGCTCAGACTGGTCATATGGTCTTACTTTGCTCTGATTGGTCAAGTGGCCCTACTCTTCTATAATTGGTAATATGGCACATCTGCGCTCTGACTGGTCACATAGTCCATATGTGCTCTGATTGGTCAGACGGCTCCACCATGCTCTGATTAATCAAATGGTATAATAGTACTCTGCTCTGATTGGTCAGATGGCCCCACCTTGCTCTGGTTGGTCATATGGTCTTACTCTACTCTGATTGATCAGATGGCCCTACTGGTCCATCTGTGCTCTGATTGGTCTAATGGTACATCTATGCTGTGATTGGACAGATAGCCCTGCTCTGTTTTAATTGATCAGATGGCCCCACTGTGCTCTGATGATCAGATGGTATGGTACTACTCTGTTTTGATTGGTCAGATGGTCCTACTGTGCTCTGATTGGTCAGATGGTATGGTGCTGCTCTGTTCTGATTGGTCAGATAGTCATACTGTGCTCTGATTGGTCTGAAGCCCTATACTCTTTCTTTCAGGAGACGGTAACTTAATCAAGCTGGACTTTTATCTTTTAAAACTACAGATGTTTTACATTAACAAACAGCTATATTAAAAAGTATATGAAAGGTAATCTCAGAATAAGCGCAATTATATCAACCAGATTAAATTGAGTTAAATGGAAGTTATGGTTCAGTTTACCGATGATGTCCACTATATGCAGCTTAAGGGTGTCCTTAAGGGCATTCAGGGTGGTTCGGAGAGGGTCGCTGGCATCTGTGAGCAGTTTCAGATTTTGCTTGACGTCATGAGACAGAGACAGCCAGAGTTTCCCATATTCCTCTGTGGTTACAACCAAAGGCCTGTGTGTGAGCAAAAGAAACGAGTTCATTAAAACAAGTCTGATACAGTCTGATTTTTTTTTGTAACCTGAAACCTGCAACGACATGCACACTTTAACCTCAATTACTTAAAAAGTATTACTGTGTTTTGTGTAATAACAAGTAAATTGAGAACACTAATGTACTACTATGTCTTGTTACCTGATAAAGTCCGCTGTGGACAGTGTCCCAGAGAAAGACAGTGTGGTTGTTTGTCCTTGTTGTATTTGATAAGAGACACTACCAGTAAAGGACACATTAGTTTGAGGGTCATCCATCAGCAGAGCATAATGACATGCAGACACACTCCTGCCCTCCAGACAGTCCACGACATTCCCTCTCAAACTCACCGTCTGGAACAGAAGCGGCATTTTGCATTACTGTCATTATGCAGTTATTATATTTACACAACCAGTCAACATTTTGGTACCAGTAAGATTTTACTGGTTTTGAAAAGGAAGCCTTTGCTGCTTCCCAACATTGACTTTATTTGATCAAAAAATACTGTAAAATTGTGAAAAAGAATTAACATTAAAAATAACAGTTTTCTTTTTTAATGCAACTTAAAATGACATTTATTCTTGTGTATTAAAGCAGAATTTTCAGCATCATTATTCCAGTCAATGTCGTATAATGCTTCAGAAATCCTTATAATATGCTAATTTTCTGTTCTAATATGATAAATTATTATTGGTGGTCAATTATTAATAACGATTCTTATAATTATAGAGTTGTGCAAACTGTGATAAGTTTGACTTTTTAAATTCTTTGATGAAAAGGGCCAAATAATAATAATAATAATTAATATTAATTATTATTGTTAATATAAATATTATTATTATAAATGATAAAAAGAAAAGTTTAATAATAATTAATAATAATAGCATTAATAATAACAATAATAATAATAATTAATTCCATTATAAATTATGAAAAGAAAGGTCCAGATAATAATAATAATTATTATTATTATCATTATTATTATAAAAGATAAAAATGAATGTTTCTTTACATCATTTATAAAAAATTTTTTATTATAATCTATATTATTTTTATTATTATTATTATCATCATAAATTATGAAAAGGTCCAGATAATACCAACAATAATACTAAGAACTAATTTATTATAAATTATGATCATTATTATTATTATTATAAAATTATGTATATAAATAAAACATTTTAATGGTAATTTAGAATTTTAGTGCATCACCATTTTGACAAAAATATGAGGCAGGCCAACAGTTTTCATCACTGATAATACTAATAATAATTATTATTTTATGAATAATATATACACACCTCCAGCTCATCACAGTTGAGCTGCACTGCAACATCTCTTACATTAGTCTCTGTGCAGTTAGAAATGAAGATGACGAGCAGCAGAGCTTCATCTCTGAAGACACGGCAAGACGACACACTTAGACTGGGGTCCGAGGTCAGGCTGATGACATCAGAGTGAGGTAGGTCTTTGAGGTCTGGAGGTAAGAAAGCGCTCAGGTCTGAAGACGTGGATGGGTTGTGTTGTATTGTGTTGGGCCGCACTATCACCATATCACTGCCCAGTATCTGAGACGTATTTGTGCGTCTGTCTTCTTTAGCGTCTTTATTTTGTCCAAAGCCATTGGCTGTGATGGATTTTGGGGCGTGGTCAAAACCAGCTGGCTCCTCCTCCAGCAAACTGCCATACAGGAAGCTGTCAGTCATGTTATGTGAAGAACGGGAGGAGGAAGACTTTTCACTTGTGCCTGATGAGGATGATGATGATAATGATGATCCATTGGGGCGGGGCTTCTTTCTGAACCGAGGGGGCGGAGCTTCAGATTTTCCCAACTTAGATGAAACAGAAAAATAGCAAGTTACAAAGATATTTCTGGCTAATTGTGAATGATTGGGAATGGCTTCGTTCTGAAATGAGGGGCCGGAGCTTCTTTTTGGCTTATTCTGAATTATTGGGCAGAGCTTCTTTCTGGTTTATTCTGAATTACTGGGCGGGGCTTCTTTCTGACTAATTCTTAATGATTGGGCGGGACTTTGTAAAACGAGGGGGCGGAGCTTCCTTTTGGCTTATTCTGACGTATTGGGCGGGGCTTCTTTCTAAAATGAGGGG
>CAIGQZ010035066.1:6054271-6080564 GCA_903798205.1 Danio tinwini
CCTACATCAACAACATCTCCTACTACTACTGATACTACTACAACAACATCTCCTACTACTACTGATACTACTACAACAATGTCTCCTACTACTACTGATACTACTACAGTAATCACTAGTACTACAACATCTACATCAACAACATCTACTACTTCTGATATTACTACACAGACTACTACTACTACAACTACACCTTTACTACTTCTGGTACCACTATACCAAAGACATCTACTTCTACAAAAAAAAATAAATAAAACTACTACTTCAACAATCCTAACTACAAATACAATCGTTACTACTACAATGACTACTGCTACTTCTACTACTACTACTACTACTACTACTACTACAATAACACCAACTACAGCAACCTGAATAATGACAATGGTTTGTAATAATGATAATGAGAAGATAAAGGGAGAACAAGTGAGAATAGTAATAATAATACTGGTAACAAAAGTAAAAGTAAAACTAATAATGATAATAGTGAGAAGGGGAGGTTGGGAAATCAGGAAAAAGACAAAAATGTATAATAATTAATAATAATAATAATAATAGTAAGTAGAAGAAAAGGAAATCGGAGGAAAGAAGAAAAAAAAACAGAAAGGGAAGGGGGAGAGTGGAAGAAAAGAAAAGTAGAAAAATAAAAAGGGCTGCAAGCAAAACAATGAGAATAATAAGAAAAAGAAATGTCACTATAATAATGATAATATACAAATAATAAAAACCAAAATTAAAGAATAATATTAAAAAGAAGAATTTAACTAACAATTTGATGGATTATCAATAGTAATATAATAATAATAATAATAATAGTAATAATAATAATAAAAGATCAAGAGGTGGGCAGGGATACGTGATAACTGCAATACACTCATGCCGACAACAACAACAACAATAATAATACAAAATAATAAATATAATAATAATAAAACAGCTTTAACAATAATTTAAGGAGGTGAAAGTTATCTGATCTACATCTGATCACCAATGTTATATTCAGTCAAAACTCATTTCACACGGCATGATTTGAATCGCAGACAGCTCCAGATATTTAGCACACCAAATATCTCACAGTCATCGGTGACTGTGTGATTGTCACTCGCTTGCACGAGCATCGATTTGCCTGTGATTTCAGGCATTTGTTGGCGATTTCTCAAAACCTGTTGGCGAGTCAAAATCAGGGCTAAAGTCATGCAGTTTGAACTCGCCATACATTTTAACAGCCATGATCATTTGCCCCAATAATGATTTCCACTTATAATTTCTCTAATTAACCATGTATTCACACTAAACAGTCAGATTTAGAGGCCTTTCAATGCAGGAAATGATAAACAGAGACTTAATTTATGGTGGGAAACCATAGTTTGCCAGGTATGAGTAATTTCAAGCTTGACTGTATGACATACAAGTTCATATTTAAATTAATTCATTCATTTATTTTATTTCGGCTAAGTCTCTACTTCAGAGATCACCACAGTGGAATGAACCGCCAACTATTTAAGCATATGTTTTATGCAGTGATACCTTTTCAGCTGCAACCCAGTATTTAACCATATTTAAATTTCATAATATAAAATATATGTCATATATGTCACCACACCACCCGACAATTTAAAAAAACTATGCAAATCTGAGCAGGGGCGCTGCTGGCCGCCACGGGCCCTCTGACAATCTTTCATGGACTAAGGGGGGGGGGGGGGAGGGGAGTCACATATGAAAGTGAAGACCGTGGGTTGGTAGGAGATGGATGGGCACGGACGAAAGTGAAGGTGGGTGGGTGTGGGGTGGTGTCGTGGACGAAAGGAAGACCGGGGGGCGGTGATGGGGGGGGGGGTGTTCGTGGGCCCCTAATAATGTCTCTGGGGGCCCCCAAAATGCGTGGGCCCTTAGAATTGACCTACAACCACCCAAAGCGGCACCCCTGATTCTCTTACAGGTGAGTGGGCTTAACAAACCACCTGTAGGAAACAAACTCTTTCATCTCTCTGACACTTCAACAGACACTTGCACCAGTTTTGCACCAGACACTTTCTTACAATCACTTCACATCTCTAAAGTGTGGGACCTCACACAGGTGAGTGGGTTTGATAAACCACCTGTAGAAACACTCTATTCTCTATATATATCTCTAAAAAAAACAACCCCCCCACCTCCTTACTCTAGCACTTTATATCCTAAGCCTAACAGTTTGTTTGTATAATTAGCACTTGTTGTGTGTATTGCCTCTTTGTGTTGAATCGCTGAATGCCTCCACAATTGTAAGTCATTTTGGACAAAAGCGTCTGTTAAATGACTCAATGCAAATGTAAAATATTATAAAAAAAGGCCGCTGTCATGTTTTTCCAACCTTACAAATATATTAGCTTTAATTTATACACGTGTTCATATATGGCCATATATTTAATTATATATATTGTCCTTTCTATAGTTAAAAAAATGCACACGAAAAAGGCTTTTTTGCATTATTTCGAAATACATGTTGCATATCTGAAATACATTTTATTTTCGTGTAATCCAAATATGAACTTCTATGTCATATATGTCATTTTTACACAGGTAGTTTCCATAAACACTGGTTAAATAAAAAGGATATTTTTCAGCCAGCTCTGCCACTTTTCCAGCCAGATGGATGATGGTGTGTTCGTCGCTGCAGCTGCGCAGAAAATCCAGCATCTTCTCTACAATCACACTCACATTCTGAGCGTTCGTGATCCTGAACAGCAATTCAAGAGTCTGAGAGAGAGAGAGAAAAAAAATTAGATGAACAACATGCATCTGATGGTTTGGGAATAAGGTGTATTAAAAATCAACCCTTCAGATATTTATTGGAGCATTACACTGGTTTAAAATTATTTGGGAATTATGTGATCATATTGTTGTTCTGATATACTAAGTAAAGGTTTTGAAAACGCAAACCCATTATTGTGATATAAACAGTAATAATTATAATATAAAAAGTAATGATTATGATGTAAAAAGGCATAATTATGACAATGGTTCAAAAGGCTTAACTATGACAATATGTCATATAACTGACATTTTAAATGTTATTTATATCTTATATTATTACAATATTTCATATACATATTTTATTTATATTTATTTATATATATATTTATATTTATTTATTAAACTATAAAAACTATAAAGTTTTTATTAAACTTCTTAATAGATTACCACCTACAAAGTCATAATTGTGACATAAAAAGCAAAACTATGACATAAAACTCCACAACCATAACAAAAAAACTAATAATTTGTGATATAACATAATAACAGTATGAAGATGTAAAATGAAATGTCATAATTGTGTAATAAAAGTCCTTTTTATGACCTTAAAGTCAAAACAATGTATAAATATAACATGAAACGTCATCATTTAGATATGAAAATTCATAAACTATCATAACTATAACCAAAGGTAATTATTATTTTATATAACAAGCCATTTGTGAGTACCATTTACCATACCAAAGTACCATTTCTGACTTAAAAAATCTAAAAAAAAAACATAACTATGACATAAAAACATGTAAATAAAAGTTATATAAATCATTGAAAAATCATGTATAATTATGACATACTAAATCATAAATATGGAAAAACTAATATAGACAATTATAAATTATTATATAAAGTATAACATTATTATGATTTTACTTTTATTTTACTCATATTATATTAGTATAATTATATTATTATAATATTAAAATATTAGTATAATATTATTATTATTATTTTACTTTATTATTATTATTTTACTTATTATTTTATATAATTGTTTATATAACAATATTTTTATGTATTTTTATATTAATTAATTGTTATATTAACAATAATGAAAAAAAATATTTGACAACGTTATTGACAACGTCATGAATATCATACAAAAATTCATACAAACATTCATGCAAACGTCATAATCATAATATAAAAGATCATCAACCATATCACAAGTATGACAAAAAAAAGTTTTTAACGATGAAAATTCAAATCTATGTCAAAACATTGTCAAACATTTTGACATAAGAGTCTAAATTAACACACAGATTTTAATTACGCAAATATATGCATAACATGATGACAAAAAGTCTTATTATAGAATATAATAGTGGCCTGTTTGTTACCTCTCTTTTAATAGTGAAATCGGAGTGGTCCAAACACTCAATAATGGTCATCTGATGCTGTAAGGCCAGTTTGGCATCATGCTGGACGACATACGTCAAGGCTTTCAAACCTACAGAAACACCAATATAAGAGTGCATCAATCAAATGCAGCTTGACCGAATGGTCAAAATAAAAAAAGAGTTTACCGAGATATTTAAGGTTGATCTTTGGAGACAGAACAAAATTCCCGATGCATCTAGCCGCTTTCTCCAGCAGCTCCGCTTTGGGGTGAATGGTGTAGACGGCCTTTACACACTCAAACAAGATTGCTGAAATCAACACTATGTGTTATGATTGTAACTCATTATCTTCACAAACTGGTCCACTAGTACAAAAACTGATTTTACCGTAGGTAATGTTGTGGTTCATTTCCGCTCTGCGCAGAGACTCGTCCAGAACTTCATACATCAGCTCACTGGTGCTGAAAAAAATCATTGGAATTACAGAAAATACAGTTTTAATGAAATTTAAAGGCCACTGCGCTTCTATTTAAACTTATTTACTGGAGTTTTTAAGCACAGTTACGATATTCTGAAGCACGGTATTAAAAATTTAAGGAGTAAATGTCCACTGCTGTTTTTGGCTAGTCATTTTGTATATTATGGCTCGTTTCCACTGACTGGTACAGTATGGTACGGTATGGATCACCTTTACCAGGCTTGCGTTGCTTACTGCTAAAAGGGTACCAATGGTAATCTTCAGCAGCACGTGTAGCCTCTTGTTAGAAAGTAATTCCATCATTCCAAGTTCATAATAGTCCAAAAGGTGATAATAATAGTTAAACATGGCAGTTTGTTCATGTTTGCTGAAAATAAATAATGTGCTCTTTTTTTTCCGGCATCTCCTTTTGTTTTTTTGGCGCGTCACTCTCCAGTTTCTCACTATATCAGGTTTCAAAAGCACGTCAATAATCAAGCGCACGTTATTATCATCAGCTCAAGAAATTTGTTATTTCAAATATAGACGAGCTGCGAGCGAATCAAGCAAGTGAAACCGCTCGCGCTTCAGACTGGCTCGTAAAAAACTACGGGACACAGGGTAAAATCTGCTCTTCTTTTTGGCTTTGTGGCTGTTCATCAAGACAACGACAAGGTTCGTTTGAGCCTGGGTTCCAAAATTTGCATTTAGAAGATATAAACCTGAGTTAAATAACCTGATTTCTCCATTCCACCTGAACAGATCAACGATTTTTTTTACGTTACCTCATACTAGAGCTGGGCTATATGGTAAATCTCAATAATTATTTTCAATATTGAACAATAACGATATATATTTCAATGCAAGTTGTTAATGCTCCGAGATTTAAAAGAGAAACAATGACTGAAGCCAAAAAAATTAGAGGGTCCAATAAATGGCATAACATATTTTCGTCCGATAAATTTTTGGTGGCCGAAAACTCGATACATCTCCATTATCAACACACTTTTAGATTCCAGATTATCAACACACTAAGACTCTAATATAGAGTAAAACAGTCCAGAGCTTATTATTGTTATTGACATAAATTTTATTAATATCGTAAAGACATGCCCCACCCCCTTCAAGATGCTTCTCATTTGCTTTTCATTTGATGCACTTGAGCTCAACCACTCTCACTGGAAGAGCTGCGATTAAAAATAAAACACTATTGGCTGTTTTCTTAAAAAGGGGAGGAGCTACTCTATGTCCCGCCCCCTCTTCATTTTCACGTCAAATTTAGAATAAAAATGCACTTCACAAGACCTTTAACAAAGCTAAACAGACATTAAAGCAAAAGTAGGTGTCGCTCTTATGGAGGCGGAGCTTATAGACTCCATTACATCATAGAGTAGATCATTCGAGAAGCTGCTGTTTTTGCAGACTGCCTTCAATATAAGCTATTTTTAGAGTAATGACAAGGATTTGAGTTTTGAAAATTGCAGGATGTTTTTAAAATATTTTGCTCTGTTATCTCAAATGATCAAGAGAATTTTTAGTTTTGAAGTTCATGACCCCTTTAACAGTAGAACTACAAAGGCAGCCATTTTGACAGTTTACAATTTAATAACTTAATTAAAATGAAACCCAAATAACTATAGTGCCCTGGCTTTTCCTAAATTCGTGTATTTATCATTCTAACATTGTTATTTTATTAAAATGACAAAAAAAAAAGAGTGCCGAGTGTTTATACCTTTAAAGGCCAGAATTTAATTAGGCAAGTCATTGTGTAATGATGGTTTGTTCGGTAGACAATCAAAAAATATATATTGCTCAAGGGGGCTAATAATATTGACCTTAAAATGGTTTTAAATAAAATAAAAACTGCTTTTATTCTAGCCGAAAAATAAAACAAATAAGACTTTCACCAGAAGAAAAAATATTATAGGAAATACTGTAAAAAATTCCTTGCTCTGCTAAACAATACTTGGGAAATATTTGAAAAAGAAAAAAATTCACAGAAGGGCGAATAATTTTGCCTTCAACTGTATAAACGGAGATAGGCTGTGATTAGCGTGTACCTTTGGTCGTCTCGTCCGAGCAGCGAGAGGATGCGGAGCAGCTGGATCTGAAGCCACGGCGCAGGAACGCTGTGATAGTTAAAATCCAGCGGGAGTTTCCCACCAACAACCTGCTTCAGGATGGTGACGAAACTGCCCGTCAGGTCCTTATAGGCGTCCGGACTCTCCTGATACACAAACAAACAACACATGACTGACTTTTAAAGCAGTTTAAAGATGACAGGAGAGAATGCGAGTGTGTTTGCGTGCTGGTTTACATCCATCATGGATATACAAATTAGATATAAAAAGAACTATCAGTATGTGGCCACAAGTGTCTCTCTTAAAGCAACACTTCACTCCAACGCTAACTTTACAAGTGCTATAGAGTTAAATAGTTGAGTTTTACCATCTATTCAGCTGATCTCCGGGTCTGGCAGGAACACTTTTAGCTTAGCTTAGCATAGATCATTGAATCTGATTAGACCATTAGCATCTCACTCAAAAGAAAATGTTTAAAAAATCTATTTAAAACTTGACTCTTCTATAGTGAAATCATGTACTTAGACTGAATGACCGATGAAAAGTTGGATTTTCTAGGCCGATTAGGAACTATCACAATAATCTGGCATAATAATCAAGGAGCTTTGCTGCCGTACCATGACTGCAGCATTCGCATATGCAGCACTGTCACCAGGACTACTTTCAAGTCATATTTAACGAACCCACCTGTATGAGTTGTAGGTAAATATGTAAGGATGATGTCATCACTCCGGGATCTTTGTCGCACAGAGCCTTCCGGAACTTGGCATGAATGTGCTGCACTTGATTAGGAGCGATGAGATAAAACTTATATAAGGCCAGGACAGCTTTCCTCCTAATGATCTCCCTTCCACAGGAAAGAAGAGGCAAAAGTATTAGTTAAATGTGTATACTTAATATACAGTGCTCAGCATAAATGAGTACATCCCAGTTTGAAAATGAATTGTTTTATTCATTTCTGAGTGAATATAGGCAACATATTTCAGTGCATTTAACAAAGGATATATTTATTAAAATGAGGGGCTGGAGAGATATGACTTGCAATATAGGTGATGACACAACAGCACATAAAGAGCCCATATGTTGTATTTTTGCTCCTTAAGACACCCACGTTGTATTTTCCACTTTAAAACGTTAATATGTTGTATTTTGAAACAACATAACATCACTGCATAGTACAATGTGGCATTTTTTTTTTTACAAACAATCAAATATTGTATTTCAAAGCACAGCAAAAGCAGTGCATTGCTCAAGTAGGCTTCTTCTACATTCAGACACATTCATATGTTCTGTTCTGAACTGCATAACAATTATAGATGCAACAATTATAGATTTTGGTTGTACGATTACATAGTCTGAAGAATAATCATGGTTTCATGGTTATCAAGTCTAATGAAAATGTAAGCTTTATATTAGGTATTTAAATAATCATTTGAATAATTTGTAACAATTTGTCTAACATATCTTTTGTTGACTGCACTGAAAGCCACGCACAACTCTCACCGATACAGCGTGAGATGTTTTCTACTCGGTGCGTCTGGAAGGCGTGAGCGCATTGCTCCTTGCACGGGCATATTGGCATATATTCTAATATTGGAAATAAGGCACTTGCACATTGAAAAGACGCAATATGTAAATGGCCGCTGCTATAGTTAATCTAGTGTGTGTGCGCGTATTAGCCTTGGTAAATCTATAAGCTCGCCACTTTAAACTAGCGCACAGTTGGCATAACTTAGTTGCAGCAATTTCGTTCGGTGCAACAGAAACAGGGCATTGAGAAGCCTTTAAGCTTAAGTATCCAAATGTTTTCGGCTGCTCGCGCCACTCACACACTTAATGTCAGGTGACTCACGCTCTGCACAGCCCTTAACTGCAGCTTGTGCTGTATTGAACAGATGCAGGTCACTTCATAACTATACGGCCGTTTTTCGACTGAACTAAATTTATTTTTGATGTCTTGGTCACTATTTGGACGGCCGCCAATTGAATAACCCTGCTCTATGGTTTTGCTTCCCGCGTTTGTCGCAAATTATGTGACATCACCTGGATAGAGGCGCTTGGCCGGATGCATTTGGCCCGAACCAATTGAGGAAAATAAATATATTAATGCTTTTTTGGAGTCAAACACTTTGGACAACGCTTGAACAAAATTTAGGACCACGTAAACACAGGATTAAGACTTTTTATTACCTTTTAAGGGTCTTAATTTTCTCATAATTGATTTATCAACTTTTAATACTTTGTAAGTCCCCGGGGACAACCTGTAAAATAACATTTTAGTCACCGAACATCCTTAGAAATAGAACGATAATAAATTTAAATTCATGCAAAAAAAATTACAAACTACATAATGTATTATTTTTCCCTAACATAAAAAATTGGGCTACTAATATTTGGACAGTTATCGTAAGTTATTTTGTTAGATAATCTAATTTAGCTTCAGTACTGACTAAACTAATGTATATGCACAGATTGAATAATGCAAAGCATCCTACAGAAAATTTGTGAGGCGTGTGTTCTTACATGCTGAGCATTGTATGTGTATAAAAAAATATAAAATATATAGATATAAATATTTTTAATGCAAAAAAATGTTTGATTAAAACACATATATAAATATGAACAATATATTAATTAAATAAATCTAAGTTGAAGTATTACACTTACTAAAACTATAAATTAATAAAAAAATTATATATATATATATATATATACACATATATATATATATATATATATATATATATACATATATACATATATACATACATATATACATATATACATACATATATACATATATACATACATATATACATATATACATACATATATATATATATATATACAATCTCAAGATTGTCCTAAGACAAGAATGGGTGTTGTTCAATAGTTTTAGGACAACTTTAATTAAAGATACTGATCCACATCAAATGTTGACTATATGTTGACTAAATATATAAATATATATATATACACATACACACAGTAGGAGATAGTTTAATATGGCTATTACCGCTGTGGCTTGTACCGCCGCCACACTAAATGGTTAAAAACAAGTTTTTAATGTATGACCGCAGTTCAAAGGGACGGGATGCGAACGGACAGAAATAGCCAATACAGCAGCTGTAAATATGCTATTGTACTTGTAAATGAAAATGAATTGATAAAACAAAGCATTATAATTCCTTCATTAATCATTAAAAATGTGTTAACACGCTTTATTATCATTGTAAACTTGTTAAGTGCAAGGAGGATTCATTTTGGAAAGTAGAATTGCAGACGTAAAAGACAACTAAAATGAAAGCACAAACATTCAGTACAAATAAGTAGGCCTAAATAAATAAATAAAGCAGTCTTTTAGCCTAAATATAGAGAGATGTTCAGTGTTGGCTATTTTCATAGGACTAAGTCATTAAATAAGCTTTTTCATTTATGTTTTCATTTACGTTTTTATTTACATTTTTGTTGATTTTATTTTACTACCTCATTTTATGTCTCAATTATTGTACATAACAATAAACAAATAACTAAAAAAAATGAATAATGAAAATAGGTCTAAATAAGTATTTATTTAAAGACATTGCAGCAAAAAAATTAGAAACGGTATATATATATAAAGAAAAATAGAAGAAGAAAAATTCTTATTTATGTGTTTTCTGCCTATTTTCAGATGTTTTAAAATAATGAACTCTATGCTGTGTAGATTAGTGGAGTAAAAGTGTGTTTTACTTGGGATGTGCAAGCTTGTCCTCCACCAGAGGAAGGACAGCAGGAATCATGTCTTTGGGAAACACCTGAGCTACAACAGTCAAGGCCATGCAGGCTTCAATCAGGTTGGTGCTTTGAAGATCCTGCATACACACACATCAGACATTCAGTTCTCATTTACAGTAATACATACAGATAAACATGGTAAAACACAAGCTCACTTTACCTTTAATACTGTGTTGACCAGCAGCAGCAGCAGCTCATGGCCTTCACTGAGGAACAGAGACACTGCCAGATACCCTAAATATGGAGAGGAGTGCCACAATTAGGATTAAAATACACAAAGGATTTAAAGTGGACTTTTATTTTAATTAAAAATCTTCATGAGATTCAGTATTTATGGCGATAAAAAAATGAAGTTAAACAAGTAATTTTATATTTTGTTTTATGTAATTTTAGGCGTCACGGTGGTGCAGTGGGTAGCACAATCGCCTCACAGCAAAAAGGTTGCTGGCTTGAGCCTTGGCTGGGTCAGTTGGCATTTCTGTGAGAAGTTTGCATGTTCTCCCCGTGTAGGCGTGGTTTTCCTCCAGGTGCTCCAGTTTCCCCCACAAGTCCAGACACATGCACTATAGGTGAATTGATTAAGCTAAAATTGTCCATAGTGTATGAGTGTGAAAGAGTGTGTATGGGTGTTTCCCAATGTTGGGTTGAGGCTGGAAGGGCATCCACTGCATAAAACATATGCTGGATAAGTTGGCGGTTCATTCCGCTGTGTTGACCCCTGATTAATAAAGAGACTAAGCTGAAGAAAAATTAATAAATTAATGTTTTATGTAATTTCATATTTATGTAATTAAATATTTTATATAATGATTATGATAATAATATTAATAATAATAATAACATATAACACTTGTATAAAGATCTGATATATATCCATTTTAACTGTAACGTTGTGTTATTGATTTATAATATCTATGCATAATTCAATTATAAATAATTGTACATGAAATATTACACAATAATGAACTTCAAAAATAATTTAATAATGGATTATCAAATTAATTTTATTGTGACACCAAATAAAAAAAAATATATAAATGTATTAATATAAATAAATATAAATAAATATAAATATATCATTTTAATATTTATACTTAATATTTTTCTTTAATATAACACATTTTACATTTTCATTCTCTTTACTCTTACAATTCTGTATACTTGTATTGTTATTGTGCATACATAATTCAGATATATTTTATTATGCATCAGATATTAAATAATAATCAAACAACAACACCATTAAGACATTATAATGGAAAAATAGTATAATAAATGTAAATATAAAAGAGTAGGAGTGTATAGCACATTTAATTACTTGTTATAATAATATCATAAAATGTTGAAAATGACTGTAAAAAAATAGGATCATATATTTTCATTGTCACATATCTCTAATATATAATGTGCATTATTTAGTATTCAATTTATTATACATCTAATATATTCTAACGATCAAATACTATAATAATGAGCAAAATTATAATACAATTGTTTCAAAAAGCCATGTTTATATATTTATTTATGAATTATTTAGATATAGTGGAATATCGGGTGGTGTCTGTGAACGCACCGACTCTCTTCTCCATGACGCCGCCCTGCTGGGCCAGTTTGATGGCGTGGATGTAGCTGAAGGAGGCGTCGTAGCCCAGCATCTCACAGTACATGGACCTCACCATGATCTCTCTCATCTGCTTCTGAAAGATCACACACACACACACATACACACACACACATCAAACAACCTGCTTCTCAGTAACTGTCATCACGGTAACGGCTCTATCACTCACCATGCTGGTGCTGGGAGCCGAAACCTGCTCCTTCATGGCCGAGAGCTCCTGTTTGATGAGGTTCTCCTCGTCCTGCAGAGAGAGAAGAGAATAAAGCACTGCAGGTTAATATGGGGCTGATAGAACTCTGATAAAGTACACAGATTATCCAGCATTTTCCTACAACAATATAATAATTACAACAATAACAAGACATCAACAACAGCAATAAATCATACATAAGATCACAATCTAAAACCTTTTTTAAGGTTTACTTTTGTCAATAATTTATAATTACTTACTGATGTTGCACTGAAATCTTTTCAGACTGCTAAAATAACAGTAAAAAATAACAATAGTTAAGGGGGCGACGCGGTGGCGCAGTGGGTAGCACATTCGCCTCACAGAAAGAAGGTTGCTGGTTCGGCTGGGTCAGTTGGAATTTCTGTGTGGAGTTTGCATGTTCTCCCCGTGCTTGCATGGGTTTCCTCCACAGTCCAAAGACATGTGGTACAGGTGAATTGGGTATACTAAAATTGACTGTAGCGTATGAGTGTGTCTGTGTCTGTCTGTGTGTGTGTGTGTGTGTGTGTGTGTGTGTATAGACGTTTCCCAGTGTTGGGTTGTGGCTGTAAGGGCATCCGCTGTGTAAAAAACATATGCTGGATAAGTTGGCGGTTCATTCCGCTGTGGCAATTCCAGATTAATAAAGGGACTGAGCCGAAAAGAAAACGAATGAATGAATGAATAAAAGTTAAGGATCTGTAATAATGTATAACATAAAATGATAACTCGTATGACATTTATTAATTTAGCTGTTTATGACCTTGATATTGTACTTTATTTCTGTTGTGATTAGTGAGCTTACTAGCTTTACTGTTCACTGCTTTATGCTTTTCCCATAGTTTAATAACAATTATTTTAGATCTTTTTTTTATAGTTCATCATTATACTCTTTGGTAGGCATGGACTGGTATAAGATTCTAATGTTATGATAACCTTGGATAAAAATATCACAATTTGGCGGTGATTACTGCTCTAAAATATATTGTCTTTAAATGTCTGGGTAAAAAACAAAAACTTTTTTCAGCTTTGAACACAATGGCTGTGTCCGAAATCACATACTTCCATACTATACAGTACGCTAAAAACAGTATGCGAGCCAAATAGTATGTCTGAATTCATAGAATTTGAAAAACAGTAAGTTCCCGGATGACCTACCACTTCCGTCGAGATTCTGAAGTGCGCATCCAATGGATGCTTCACTATGCCATGATGCACCATGAGAAAATTCATGAATGGGAGTGAAGCAAGTAGGTCACATGATGACAAAATGGCATCCATAGTACGCCCAAGCTCCATTCACACTACTCACTTTCATACTGTATAGTACGTAATTTTCCATCAGTCAAGCAGTACATTCAAATGCAAATGAGTAAAAGGCGATTTCGAACACAGCCAATTTATTTTATTTTGAGAAACATTTAAAGTATTTTGAAACAGTAAACCTGTCAGGCTAAATTATTCCAATGAAGACTTCTGCTGTCTTCATTAGCTTCTAAAACACAGATTTCTTCACACTTTAAAATCACATCTTTGATATCTTTTCTGCTGGAGATACTGTTGCCCTAAAAAAACTAAAATATATACATATAGAAAGAAAAATCTTATGTATACCGTAGGAACGGTATAATAGACATTTTTGGCGGATTAAAAACCTTGACTTGAAAACGTTTGTTGTCTCATGTCTACTCTTTGGTCTTTTATAAATATTTTAATTGTGATAAAAGTAAGATAATGTATGTAAACATCGTTATTTGAAATATTTAACTGAAATGTATTTTTATTTTATTTTATATTTGGTCCACTGTACATTAATAACTGTATTTAATTGGTTTTATTTATAATAATAACAATAATAGCTTTTGCGATAGTCATTAATTAGCTTTTTTGTATTATTTAATTTTTATATAAATAATATATTACAATATTAAATAAATAATAATAGTGATATTCAATTATAGAATTTAATTATAATATATTATATAATATTGTAATATTATTTAATATAATTATAAATAAAATAATTATAATTTATAAAAATATAATAAAATATATTATACAATTTAAATATTATAAATATTTAATTATTTATTATAATATATTTATATAAATTATAATTATTTTATTATAATTATAACAATAATAGTTATTACAATAGTCATTAATTCGTTTTTTGTAATATTTAATTTTTATATAAACAATATATTACAATATTTATATAATACAACAATAGTGATATATAATTAAAGAGTTTAATTATAATATGGCAGCACGGTGGCGCAGTGGGTAGCACAATTGCCTCACAGCAAGAAGGTCACTGGTTCGAGCCTCAGCTGGGTCAGTTGGCATTTCTGTGTGGAGTTTGCATGATCTCCTCGTGTTCGCGTGGGTTTCCTCCGAGTGCTCTGGTTTCCCCCACAAGTCCCAAAACACGCGGTACAGGTGAATTGGTTAAGCTAAATTGTCATTAGTGTATGTGTGAATGAGTGTGTATGGGTGTTTCACAGTGATGGGTTGCAGCTGGAAGGGCATCCGCTGCGTAAAACGTGTGCTGGATAAGTTGAGGGTTCATTTTACTGTGGCAACCTCAGATTAATTAAGGGACTAAGCCGAAAAGAAAATGAATGAATGAATTATAATAAATTATATAATATTGTAATATATTATAATAAATAATAAAAAATTTATAATATTTAAATAATACAATATTTATATAATATATATTCATATAATATATATTATTATAGCATATATATATATATATATATATATATATATATAAAATGAATTGTCTATATACAATGTATATATATATTGTTTATAAACAATTCACAATAATAAATCTTACAATTTTTTGTTATTGAAAATTATTACATATGATTTACCATTTATTCTACTTTTATTTTCGAAATATTACAATAGAAATACAGTCTGTATGTAAACAATTTTACACAGAACCTGAAATAATTTCAAAAGGTATACATGATTATATTAAAAGTATCACGTCAGTCACACAGTAAGACATTATACTACCGCTTCTTAACCTGTGAGTTTTACAAATATTTATATATTTTAATATTTGACAAGTCAGTATCTACATGTACTCATAATCCTGTGATGTTAAATGAATAATAACTCACATGTTTGGAGGTCAGCTCTGTGATGCTCTTGATCAGCTGTTTGAGTCTGTTGCTGATTTTTGGGGCTCCGGTTTGAGAATCAAACAAACTCGGCAGAGCAGTGAGAGTTTTCTCCACAACATCACTCATTTCAGCAAAAAAACACACACGCGAGCAGCTCAGAACACACAGCCGAGGGTGTACATGGAGGTAAGTGCACTGCAGCAAGACAAAAACACACACTAAAGCTACAACACCGTCAAAACACTGTATGAAAACACGACCATCATGACTAGACTTTCTCACCGCCTACCGGAAGTGCGCTGCAATTTTTTATAATAAAAGTCTCCCCGGTGATGGATATTTTACTACAATATTACTGTCAATGCTGCTACTACTTCTACTACAACCATTCAAACATTGATAAAACATAAAAATGAATTGATTTATTAGCATTTAATCAAATATTACAGGGCGGCACGGTGACGCAGTGAGTAGCACGATCGCCTCATAGCAAGAAGGTCACTGGTTCAAGCTTCGGCTGGGTCAGTTGGCATTTCTGTTTGCATGTTCTTCCCGTGTTGGCGTGGGTTTCCTCCAAGTGCTCCGGTTTCCCCCACAGTTCAAAGACATGCAGTACAGGTGAACTGGGTAAGCTAAATTGGCCGTAGTGTATGTGTGTGAATGGGTGTTTTCCACTGATGGGTTGCAGCTGGAAGGGCATCCGCTGCGTAAAACATATGCTGGATAAGTTGGTGGTTCATTCCGCGGTGGTGACCCCTGATTAATAAAGGGACTAAGCTAAAAAAAAATGAATGAATTAATATATTTTCTTAATTAAATAAATATGTATTGATTATTTAGGTCCCACAAAATTAAAGAAAATATAAGAAATAATATAAGAAAAAAGATTTTCAGATTTGTTGTTTATTTTGAAACGGAATGAAATACATATGAAAAGTGCAAAATACTTACTGATTTATTTAAACTAAATGCATGTATATATTTTTTTTATTTATTAAATATGTGAAATGGGCAGCGCAGTGGCTCAGTGGTTAGCACTGTCACCTCACAGCAAGAAGGTCGCTGGTTCGAACCCAGGCTGGTCAGTTGGCAATTCTGTGTAGAGTTTGCTCCATCTATCTGGGTTTCCTCCAGGTGCTCCGGTTTCCCCTACAGTCCAATTCAGGAGAATTAAATAAGCTAAATTGGCCGTAGTGTATGTGTGTGAATAAGTGTGTGTGGATGTTTCCCAGTGATGACTTGCAGCTTGAAGGGCATTCGCTGCGTAAAACATATGCTGGATAAGTTGGCGATTCATTTCACTGTGGCAACCCCTGATAAATGAAGTAACCAAGCCAAAGGAAAATGAATGAATGAATGAATGAAATATGTGTAATAAAATCCGAGGTCCCACAAAATCAAGAAAAAAAGAGAGAATATAGAGCATCTAATGATGACATAAATACCTTTTTTCTTAAACGTCCTTTTTAATGTTTAATATTAACCTTTCCAGTACATTTATCTCAACACCTCATTTAATAAAACACACTTTAAAAAAGTCACCACATCGCCTTTAAAATCATTTTATTTGGTTTATGCGTATTGACATCTGTCCATATGACAACCTATATGATATATTACAATATATATATATATATATATATATTTATATACACTTTGCTACAGTAAGAAAGAACAGGTAAAGTGGCATAACAACTGACTGACGATCAGACTATTAAGAGTAAAACAGCATAACTAAATCCGTTAGCTTGCATATCAGATATAGTGTTCATTAAACAACCACTCTAGTTAATAATCCTAGACATCATCGAGCTTCATCTTCATGCACACACCTAAACAACACACGATACGTTTGTATTTATGCACTACCTGAGAAACGTCTTGTCGTCTATCCGAGTTTTAGGATCAACAAATAATAGCTTGACTTCCAGTTGATCATTTGGTATCAGAAGTGGCTCATATGAAAGGCAAAAGCCTCTAGATTACGCTTATTTTACCAAAATAAAATATGATCATGTCTTGATTTTGAATGATTTAATTAGGATAGTAAGGTCTGACTTTGCTTAGACAAAAGTCTTGTGACTGAACAGAAATAATGTCCAGTATAAAATATAAAGTCATGCTGCAGTGGGAAAAGAATGAATATTGTGTCTGACTCCCAAGAGCTTGGAGGACTGCATCCATACATCTCTCTCAAATAACTGATTAATAAAGTCATCTGGAATGGCAAAGAAAGCATTCTTGCAGGACTCCCAGAGTTCAGCAAGAATCTCTGGATTCATCTTCAACGCCTCCTCCATCTTACCCCAGACATACTCACTAATGTTCATGTCTGGTGACTGGGCTGGCCAATCCTGGAGCACCTTGACCTTCTTTGCTTTCAGGAACTTTGATGTGGAGGCTGAAGTATGAGAAGGAGCGCTATCCTGCTGAAAAATTTGCCCTCTCCTGTGGTTTGTAATGTAATGGGCAGCACAAATGTCTTGATACCTCAGGCTGTTGATGTTGCCATTCACTCTGCAGATCTCTCGCACACCCCCATACTGAATGTAACCCCAAACCATGATTTTTCCATCACCAAACTTGACTGATTTCTATGAGAATCTAAGGTCCATGCGGGTCCCAGTAGGTCTTCTGCAGTATTTGTGATGATTCCTAATGATCAACTAGATGTCAAGTTATTATTTGTTGCTCTTACAGCTGGGATCCACGACAAGACTTTTGTCAGGTAGTGTAGGATTAATATTGAAGATTGATTATTTGCTGGATTTAAAGTCGTGTTCACACAGATTCATACACAGAATACATGGACGCCATCCCATAATACCAAGAAAGCAGTGATTGTGTTGATGAGAGACGCACTACAGTCATTAACTCTACTGCACTCAACACACTAGCAAAGTCTGCAGTTTGATTGCTTGTTTTTTTCCTCCAGAAAATCCAGCCGGCGGTGAGAAAAGTGAGAAATCTGATGAGGAAACATTCAGGCCCAGATCTGATGGAAGAAGGATACAACGAAATAGACAATTTTTTTATTTGATTATGAATTATTATGTGTAATCTTAGATCAAAATAGCTCTTCCTTCCTCTTCAATGATATCTCTTTTCTGATGGTGTTTGCAAGGAGCGGGGTCAAGCTGTCACTCATATGAGATCCACCAATAGCAAATGATAACGATCCAATGGATTCTCTGTTTACAATATGACGCCCCGCCCTACAAGGAACATGCTTAGTGTTCTGGAACGTCTCCCTAAATAATAATTGTAATATTTCCTTTAAAATGTTTATAGGACATTTAGGCCCAATCCCAATTATATTTTTGTACCCCTACCCCTTCCCCTTGACCCTTGGAACAGAGTGTTAAAGGGAAGGGCTTCAAAATGTACCCCTAAGAATTGGGACAGCACTACAAAACCTGCACACGTCATCAGATGTCATCGCGATCTCTTGCTTCATATGAGATCAGACGATCGCGACTGCTGTAGTTATTCCAGTTGTGTTATTTTTTTGTTATTTATCTTCAGGAAATCACTGAAGGCATATATTATGTCATAACAATCTAATGTGGTAATAAGATCGTAACTATACTGCACATTTACACCGTGGCCATATTCATCTATGTAAACACACCAAAAACAACATTAGCATTAAAGCAGACACTGTAAAACGCTCATTCTCAGCCACTAGACTTTTCTGACAGGGTATTCGAGTGTCATCGAGTGTCAGAATGTTATCGGACTGCTGTACAAGAGTTATTATTAGGGATTATAGATCGCAAAATTTTCTTACTCCTTGGTTTCAAATGTGCTCCTGAAAAATCTCAGTTCGAAGGTGTATCTACCCCTTCCTCTTAGCCCTACGCCTTCAAGCTAAAGAGAATTGGGAGACCACTACCCCTTCACGTGAATGCGCAAAACGAGGGGTAGGGGTAAGGGGAAGGGCTAAGGGGTAGAATTGGGATTGGGCCTTAGTTATCTGCTCTAAACGATAATGTTATTTATACAGTATGTTGCTTTTCTGACACATTTTATTTGGAAAAAAGACTATAAACTCACAACTTCAAGGAAAAAAAGTCACTATTCTGAGGAAATAAAAAGTCTAAATTCTGAGTTTGTGACTTTATTTCTCAGTTGTGAGTTTATAGGCTTTTTTTAGACTAATTTAGACTTTTCTTTTGCAATTTAGATTTTGTATCTCTCAATTCTGATTGAGACATAAATATTTTTTGTAATTCGTTTTTCATAAATTTGTCACTAATTCTTGACATTGTGCTTTTCTGACCGCACGATATCTCACTTTGTCTAAGAACTGCAACTTTATTTCTTGATATTGCTGCTTTCACACTTGGTCCAAATACCTGGTCCGAACCCAAGTTCGATTGTCCCCCCTCAGCTGGTTTGTGTTCACACAGTCTTTTTTCCTTCTGAACCTAGCACCACTTGCGTCATCAAGCTGCTGTTTTGTGTACAGCTGTTGCTACTAGGTGACGGCCACTAGGCAAAGCGCCAAAATGGAGACGCACACATATCATGGTCATTCTGCTTTTACTGAATCTATTGGTTTTGTTACTAAAACCAAAATACAGAGAGCCACTTGCGTCTATCTGCCGCAAACACATTAAAAACGTTCAGAACATCATGCAATGTCTGCAGAAGTCGTTTTTGGTGGAGAAAAGCAAACATTATCACTGTTTGCACTGGGTCAGTCCCGCTTGTCACCAAGGTAGGTGATGCACTAACACACACACACAGGAATGAACGTTATAAAAACTAACGTTAGTTGTACAGTTGGTGGTTCACTTCCTTTCGTTTATTTTGTACGATTGCATTCACATCAGAAGTGAACCTTATCAGAGTTTGCAAGAACCGCACCGCAGACCACCTCTTTCAGGCGAATTGAGGTACGGTTTATAGGTGCGCACCTAAGTTCAGAAGACAGCATTCACACTAGCTAAACGTACCGTACTTTGACGTCAAACTAACCTGGGTGTGGACCAAAAGTGTTAGTGTGAAAGCACCCTTAAAGAGTTTCTCACAATTCTGACTACTTCTTGAAATTATGAATATATACTGAATATATACAGTGCCCATAGAAAAATCATCATATCCTGTGAAAATCTATCCCTTTATTCACATTTAACCCTGCTTCTGGTTAAAGTTGTAGAAAGGCACAGGATAGGAGAAGGCTACAAAAACATTTTAACGGCTGGAAAAGTAACTTGCAATGGATTATTAATATATGCACTCACCGGCCACTTTATTAGGTACACCTTTCCAACTGCTCGTTAACGCAAATTTCTAATCAGCCAATCGCATGGCAGCAACTCAAATGCATTTAGGCATGTAGACATAGTCAAGACGATCTGCTGCAGTTTAAGGGGCTTTGAACGTGGCATGGTTGTTAGTGCCAGGCGGGCTTGTCTGAGTATTTCAGAAACTGCTGATCTACTGGGATTTTCACGCACAACCATCTCTAGGGTTTACAGAGAATGGTCCGAAAAAGAAAAAATATCCAGTGAGCGGCAGTTCTGTGGGCGCAAATGCCTTGTTGATGCCAGAGGTCAGAGGAGAATGGCCAGACTGGTTGCAGCTGATAGAAAGGCAACGGTAACTCAAATAAGCACTCGTTACAACCGAGGTCTGCAGAAGAGCATCTCTGAACGCACAACACATCTAACATTGAGGCGAATGGGCTACAGAAGCAGAAGACCACACCGGGTGCCACTCCTGTCAGCTAAGAACAATTCGCCAACAAAATATTGGACAATAGAAGATTGATAAATAAAACGTTGCCTGGTCTGATGAGTCTCGATTTCTGCTGCGACATCCAGATGGTAGGGTCAGAATTTGGCGCCAACAACATGAAAGCATGGATCCATCCTGCTTTGTATCAACGGTTCAGGCTGGTTGTGGTGGTGTAATGGTGTGTGGGATATTTTCCTGGCACACTTTGGGCCTATTAGTACCAATTGAGCATCGTGTCAATGCTACAGCCTACCTGAGTATTGTTGCTGACCATGTCCATGAGCATGACAATGAGTTCACTGTACTCAAATGGCCTCCACAGTTACCAGATCTCAATCCAGTAGAGCACCTTTGGGATGTGGTGGAACGGGAGATTCGCATCATGGATGTGCAGCCGAAAAATTTGCAGCAACTGCGTGACGCTATCATTTGAATATGGAGCAAAATCTCAGGAATATTTTTCAGTATCTTGTTGAATCTATGCCACGAAGGATTAAGACCGTTCTGAAGGCAAAAGCGGGTCCAACCCGGTAATATTAAGGTGTACCTAATAAAGTGGCCGGTGAGTGCATATATTGCAATTGAGTTTTTCTTGGAACTGTGACTTTATTCGAATAGGATAACAGGTTTCCTTGCAATTCAGACTTTATTTCTTAGAATTAGTTTGTTTATATCTTGCAATTCTGACTTTTTTATTCTAAGAATTGCAATCTGCAATTTTTGACCTCATATCTTGCAATTTTGACTTCATTCTGCGTAACATTTCCACTCACCCGTAACGTGTGATCCCAGGATCCCGAACAGAACGCCGTCCCATCTGGAGAAACGCGGAGGGTGCTGACTCTGTTCTCATGCCCAAACAAGATGGACACACGGGTTCCCTTTAAAACGTCCCACACGTTGATCGTGTAGTCATTGTAACCACCAAACAACAGTCTCCCTGCAGAGAGGAGACAACAAGGAACTCAAAATCAAACCAATCATTCATTCATTCATTTTCCTTCAGCTTTGACCCTTTAATCATCAGGGGTCGCCACAGTGGAGTGAACCACCAACTTATCCAGCATATGTTTTACACAGCGGATGGGAAACACCCATACACACTGTCATTCACACACACATACGCTACGGCCAATTTTGTTTACCCAAATGACCTATAGCGCATGTGTTTGGACTGTGAGGAAAACCGGAGCACCTGGAGGAAACCCACGCCAACACAGGGAGAACATACAAACTCCACACAGAAATGCCAACTGGCCCAGTTGGGACTCGAACCAGCAACCTTCTTGCTGTGAGGCGACAGTGCTCCACAATTTCATTTATATATTAAAAATATGTAAAATATATGGTACTATGGTATCACTCAGGTTTCTAAAGGCTACATTTTGTAAAACTATGATTAGATTCATTACAAAAGATTAGATTGTTTCTAATTGTATGACTATATATTACTTTTTAAGGTTTCTCTTTAAGGTAAGTAACTAAAGGTCATCATATTGCATTATGTAATGCAGTACCTGCAGTATGCTGGTTATGTACTGCACGTTTTGTAAATACAAGAGTTTCTGTGAGCACAGTAGACGATAACTAAAGTGTTTACCGCTGAGAGAGAAATCCACACTAGAAGCCCCGAATATGATGCTCTCTTTGGAATAAATGGCCACCTCTCTGTCTGCCCTCAGGTCATACAGACGACACTACAGACACAGACAAAAGGACAAAGTTCAACACATTTTTTTATTATTTCACCACCCAAAAAAAGCAAAAACGCAATTGCGGTTGCTAGGGCATTACTACTTTGTTTCTAGGATATCTGAAATGGCTCCTAGGGGCATCGCTACTTTACTGCCATGCTAAGCAGTTGTTAGGGTATAATTGGTTGCTAATTTTTTTTTTGCTGGTTGTCCAATCATTGTTAATTGGTTGCTAGGGTATTCTTAGCGGTTGCTAGAACATGGCTCAGATGTTATAGCTGGATGTCAGGGCATCACTAGTTTGTTGCTAGGGTATTCTCAGTGGTTGCTAGGGCATGGCTAGAATGTTTTAGCGTTTCGCCAAATCATTAACTCGTTAGCTAGACTACATTATAATGGTTGCTAGGGCATGGCTCTGATGTTATAACTGGTTGCCAGGGGCATTACTAGATTGTTGCTAGGGTATTATAATCTTTTAGGGTAGTATAATCTTTTATAGATTACCAAAGAATTGTTAGTTCATTGCTAGGGTATTCTAAGTGGTTGCTAGGGCATGGCTCAGATGTTATAGCTGGTTGCTAGGGCACTGATGATTTGTTGCTAGGATATTATAAGTCGTTACTAGAACATGGCTAGAGTGTTTTAGCTCTTTGACAATTAATTGTTAGTTGGCTGTTAGTGTATTCCTAGCAGTTGCTAGGACAAGGCTCGGATGTTCTAGCTGGTTGCTAAGGCATTACTGGTATGTTGCTAGGGTATTACAAGTGGTTGCTAGGGAATGACTAGAATGTTTAAGCTGGTTGCCAAATCATTGTTAATTGGTTGCTAGAGTATTCTCAGCAGTTGCTGGGTCATGGCTCGGATATTCTACCACATTGTCAGGGCATTACTAGTTTGTTGCTAGGGTTTTATAATGGGTTGCTAGGGAATGGCTAAATTGTTTTAGTTTTCACCAAATCATTGTTAATTGGTAGCTAGAGTGTTCTTAAATGGTTGCGATGTTATAGCTGGTTGCTAGAGCATTACTGATTGGTTGCTAGGACATTATAATTGGTTGCTATGGCATTGATAGAATCTTTTAACTGGTTACGAAAGCATTGATAGTTGGTTGGTAGGTTATCCTTTAACGATTGGGAGGGCAAGGCTCAGATGTTATAGCTGGTTGCTAGAGAATGACCGATTTGTTGCTAGGATATTATAACTGGTTACTATGGCATTGTTAAAATTTTTTTTACTGGTTATGAAAGAATTGTTAGTTGGTTACTAGAGTATTCTAAGTGGTTGCTAGGGCATGGCTCAGATGTTATAGCTGGTTGCTTGGTATTAGTGTTATGTTTCTGGGGTATTAAAAGTGGTTACTAGGGCATGACTAGAATGGTTAAGCTGGTTGCCAAATCATTGTTAATTGGTTGCTAGGGTATTCAAAAGCAGTTGTTGGGCCATGGCTCGGATATTCTACCTCATTGTCTGGGCATTACTAGTTTGTTGCTAGGGTTTTATAAGTCGTTGCTAGGGCATTTCTAGAATGCTTCAGTTTTTTGCCAAATCATAGTTTGTTGGTTGCTAATGTATTCTAAGCAGTTGCTAGGTCATGGCTCGGGTGTTCTAGCTGGTTGCTAGGGTATTACTAGTATGTTGCCGAGGTATTACAATTGGTTGCTAAGGCATGACAAAAATGTTTAAGCTGGTTGCCAAATCATTGTTAATTGATCGCTAGTGTATTTTCAGCAGTTGCTTGAACAAGGCTTTGATGTTCTAGCTAGTTGCTAGGGCATTTCAAGTTTGTTGCTAGGGTTTTATAAGTGGTTGCCGGGCACGGCTAGAATGCTTTAATTTTTTTTGCTAAATCGTAGTTTGTTGGTTGCTAATGTATTCTAAGCAGTTGCTAGGTCATGGCTTAGATGCACTAGCTGGTTGCTAGGGTACTACTGGTATGTTGCTAGGGCATTACAAGTGGTTGATAGGGCATGGCTAAAATGTTTTAGCTGGTTGCCAAATCATTGTTAATTGGTAACTAGGGTATTCTCAGCAGTTGCTTGGACAAGGATTTGATGTTCAAGCTAGTTGCTAGGGCATTACAAGTTGGTTGCTAATGTATTCTAAGCAGTTGCTAGGCCATGGCTTAGATGCACTAGCTGGTTGCTAGGCTACTACTGGTATGTTGCTAGGGCATTACAAGTGGTAGCTAGGGCATGACTAAAATGTTTTAGTTGGTTGACATATCATTGTTAATTGGTTACTAGGGTATTCTCAGCGATTGCTGGGGCATGGTTCGGATATATTACCTCGTCGTCAGGGGATTACTAGTTTGTTGCTAGGGTTGTATATGTGGTTGCTAGGGCATGGCTAGAATGCTGTACCTTTTTGCCAAATCATAGTTTGTTGGTTGCTAATGTATTCTAAGCAGTTGCTAGGGCATGGCTCGGATGTTCTAGTTGGTTGCTAGGGTATTACTAGTTTGTTGCTAGGGTCAGCAAGCCTAAGTTGTTACTTGACTAGGTTTTTCTACAATTTTCCAAAAAAAAAAAAACAACAGAAAGCAAGACTCACAGTAGCGTCGTCTGAGCCTGAAGCGAAAGCATCTCCACTCGGATAGTACCTGCAAACATCATAAACACAATCAGTCACGCGAATGTCTCTCAGTAAACAAGACTATAAGGTGCTGCCAAATACCCTTTTAAGACAACTCAGATCAGTCGATGACCATATTAGCAAAGCTTCCGGGTTTATTCTGTCTCTCGTGACATTTTGAGTGTTTGCACAGACTATAAATATTGACCAGTGCTGTAAATGCCCTAAATGCCACTCAGTCCTCTCTGGATTTTTATGCTCCATGACGAAACCTGAGGGAAAGCAGGCCTGTGGACACCTACCGCACGCTGTTGATGTCTGATTCGTGAGTCTCAAAAGACTGGACGCACTGTCCTGTGCGCATGTCCCACACGCAGGCCTTCTTATCACAGCCCTGAGAGACGACAACATACAGGTCACTGCACAGGCATGTTAACAGCTCCATTGTGCTTGTGTGTGTGTGTGTTTGTGTGTGTGTGTGTGTGTGTGTGTCTTTGGGCTTGTTCTACAACTACTATGGGTAACATTGTCCCCAGATGAAAAGGAAAACCAGAAAAGATCTCATTGTGGGGACAGCCAGAAAAAAAAGTTAATGAAGTGACTAAATATAGCTCTGATTCATTATTCATTTACTCAGTTTAGCCTCTGAATGGGTTTTCAGGGTGTTCTGGTGGGTTGCTAGGGCATTACTAGTCTGTTGCTAGGGTGTTCTAAGTGGTTGCCAGAGAAATGCTGGTTGGTTGCTAGGGTCTCACTTATTTGTTGCTAGTGTGTTCCAGGTAATTGCCAGGGTATTGTTAGTTGGTTGCTGGGGTTTCACTGCCTTGTTGCTAGGATGTTCTTAGTGGTTACAAGGGCATTGC
>CAIGQZ010035066.1:6106446-6117610 GCA_903798205.1 Danio tinwini
TCATCATCATCATCATCATCATCATCATCATCATCATCATCATCATCGTCGTCATCATCGTCGTCATCGTCATCGTCATCGTCATCATCATCATAAAGAAAAATCTAATGCCAGAAATCTAATCTGTCACTGTTCCCCAAAATTGGGGCGCTTAAGATTACACACATTTTTTGCAATTAAATTCATATCCATTTATGTCATTGGAAAAGTCAAGACTTCTGAATACAAATTTTACAGCTGTTTTTTGCACATAGGAGGTGTAGTTGATTAAAGTACATTTACTCTCACCCTACAACCTGTGGAAATATTTACGGTTACATATTTTAAACCATAACATTATAGTCTAAGCAATTCTGACAAACTACATATTTAAAAGCTTATTATTTCTAGTTTCCATATCTGGTGACTGATTTTTGACAGCTATTTATTAACTTTGCTACAGCAATCCATATTTAAACATGTATTAGAGCCTAATTCAAATCAAAAACCACCAAATCTTACATACTACTTCAGAATATTATGTCTACTTAAGAAATATTATCAAAAGTGTGAAAAAATATGGTGCATACTGCTCAAAACAAAGGGGGTGCCCCTGTATGGTCACCAATGCAAACTAAATGTGGTGACATTTGGTACTGCGGTCAAACAAAATCTGACTGAAAGCTCATGTTTTGAGATATTGACTTCAAATTTGTTCAGATATTAGGCTTTGATTTTCGGTCAATTTTAGGCTAAACAGGTTTTGTAAAATACATATTTTATGTCAAATATAAAAATATAAATGTATTGTTTTACTATTTGCATAAACATAAGGGAGCATAACTTCTACTTTATTTCACTTTCTGAACTTTTTTCAGCAAGAATCTGACAACTGTCTTCTTTAAAATGAGACCAAGTATAAATCTGTGCACCAACGCGTTGAAGATCATGTAAAATATTATGATCAATAAATGTAACACAATGTCTAACAAGTAATACTTTATATTTCACCACAAAAAAATCTAAAAGAAAAAATTATATTTTAATAAAAACTTTATTTTCCCAGTACTGCGTTGCAGCTGGAAGGGCATCCGCTGTGTAAAACATATGCTGGAATAGTTAGTGGTTCATTCCACTGTGGTGACCCCTGATAAATAAGGGACTAAGCCGAAGGAAAAGGAATGAATGAATTAATTAAAACTTTATTAAATAGTTCCTTAATAAGGTGTTAAAATAAGTTAAGATGTTAAAGATAAGTTAAAATGATCATACAATGTATAGCATTTATAAATATATTTTGTATTATTATTTAAGGGTAATTAAAATGTTCTTCCCATTAATTCTCAAGTTTTTTTTACTTCAAAAGAACATTATTTTATGTGTTTTGTTAAATAATTGCCTCAATTAATTTTTGCTTAACTTTATATTTGCTGTAAAATAAAGATTAGTCATAAATTTATCTACATAATCATAATTCCTTTTGATAAACATTTATCAAAAGGAAAATCATTACAATCAGGGCTTACACCCGCCAACCCGCCAAATGCGGGTAGATTGTAGCTCAAATGGGTTAGACAGCCACCTCCACTAGCCATTTTGGCTGGTTGAAAATCATTTTTAAATTGTAGTTTTCTTAGAAGCAGGGTTCGACAATAAGGATGGCCCAGTATTCGTGCAAATGGGATCTAAGAATCGAGAAGCAGCACGACTAACAAAAATAATTGTGTTCGTGCGGGCAAAAGAAAGCCTAGTTAATTACAGAATGAGAGGATAATCACTCGCGCCAACAGCTGATGTGATGCGCGCGACTGTTTAAAACACGTGCACGCTCCCATTTCCTTGCTTGAAACAACCGTGCCTGGAAACGCAACTGGTGTAATCGGTTCCCTTTCAAATAGACAAAAAGTCTACCAGACAAAAAGTTGTTCATGCACCCACAGCCCTGCTGCTTTCAAGAGCTCCAGATTGGTCTTTTAAGCAGCACCAGTTGCTTTCACTTTAACCATTATTTAAACAGCATATAGGATATTAACTTTCCATTTATGTGTAGTTAACTGCTGTTAAGTGTTTTTTTAAGAAATGTTTTGTTAAATAAAATGTAAAGTATACAGCTATATTTAGCTTGTTTTGACTATTTAAAATTTGTGGCTAAGAAATAATTATTTGTTTTAGTTTTAGTGTGGTTAGAGATAAATTTAATAAATCCTTTAAGCTCTGAAAAGTCATGTGAAATAAAAATTAATTGTAATACTGCAACATTATAAACACCATGACACATGTGCTCACTGAGCAAGCTCATACACAAAAACTAAAATGAATGAGGAGGCATGTGGACATTGCACAAAATCTAAATCAAGTAATTTTAGCATGTCAAAGTCATATTTATGCATATAAAATATGTTTTCCCAACAACAAAATTGTGGCTAGTGAAAATGGCGAGTGGCTAGTAATGTTGGGAAAAAAAGTTAATGTCAAGCCCTGATTATAATAATAATTATAAAGTGATATATACAATAATAATAATAATAATAATAATACCGTTTTTTCCTTTGGAAGCATCTGACATGATTGACAGCTAGATCCCGCCCTCATGTCAGTAAATACCAATCAGCAAACAAAAAGACTTTTAATTCAGAATAAAAGTCTTTTTTAGTTTCCTGAATGCCTCTGAGAGCCGACAGATACATACAGTACGTGAAGCGTGTCTCACCGTAATGACCTCTTTGACGGCAGTGATTATGTTGTTCATGAGGCACTTGAGTTTGTTTCCATCATTCAGATAATCTGCGTGTCTCACACACATGAACAGCAGGTGAGCAGCCAAACCAGGGATCATATTCACACCCACACCGCGAGGCTTCAGCTCTGAACATCACAAAACACTCATCAATTAGGATCCTTCCTTATGATATATTAAAAAATATATAGCTTATTAATAATATTGACCTTAAAATGTTTTTTTAAAAAATCAAAAACTGCTTTTATTCTAGCTGAAATAGAACAGATAAAACTTTATCCAGAAGAAAAAAATATTATAAGAAATACTGTGAAAAATTCCTGAAACTGTTAAACATCATTTGGGAAATATTTGAGAAAGAAATTCACAGTGATTTATTTACCCAGTATGAGCATTCGGATCAGCCTGCCTTCATCCTCTTTTTTGTACTCCAGCATGCCCAGGTACTCTTTGGGTATGGCTGGTTCTGCTTTTTGATTGGCTGATGAAGAGATCAAACATGAGATCTGATAGGTTGAATGTGATATCAGGTGACTGGAGAGAGTTTTTACCTGCGGCATGTGTTTGAAGAGCTTTTATTTGGTCTTGGAGTCGCTTTATTAATCTGTCCTTCATGTCTAGCTGCTCCTCGAAGTCCTGAAAGCAGAAGAAAACCATTAGAATATGTTAGATTAAGGTTATTATACTGTATTGAATGCTTTAGTCTGCAAAAACGAAATATCCTTAATTATTTTAGCTTATAATAAAATAAGGCAACACGATGGCACAGTGGGTAGCGCCGTCCCCTCACAGCAAGAAGGTCGGTGGTTCGAGCCTCAGCTGGGTCTGTTGGAATTTCTGTGTGGAGTTTGCATGTTCTCCCTGTGTTCGAGTGGGTTTCCTCCGGGTGCTCCGGCTTCCCCCACAGTCCAGAGACATGCACTATATGTAGGTGATTTGAACAAACTAAATTGGCCGTAGTGTATGTGTGTGAATGCAAGAGCAGACATCCCAAGTGTCCCGGAAGTTCCAGGAGTCTCCCACATATACATCGAGACTCCTTGATGCCTTCAAACAAATGATAATCTCCCAGAAATCACGCATCTCCCTCCTGCTCTTCAAATACATTGCGCTAATGCCCCCTGCTCTTCACATACGTCCCGCCAACCCCAACCCATTTGTCAGCAAATCAAAATGTCTTTTGCCAACTTGGGATGTCTGCAAGAGTGTATGGATGTTTCCTATTACTGGGTTGCGGCTGGAAAGGCATCTGCTGTGTAATAATATGGATGAGTTGCCGGTTCATTCCACGATGGCGACCCCTGGTTAATAGGCTGAAAAGTATGAATGAATGAAAATGAATGAATGAATAATAAAATAATGACATAAAAAAATCTTATAATATTAATAATGTTATTTTATAAATAATGAAATTGATGATAAAAAAAACATTCATTTATAATTTCATGATAAAATATATTTGAAAGAAAATTCTACTTTTTATTTGAATAAAATTTTACTTACATTTTTTAAATTAGAATTTTTTATTTTTTATGTCAGATTTGCATATATATATTTTTTGTTTGAGTAATTACATTTTGTTTGACTTATTATGCATGTATTTAATATATAAATACCTGCATGATATAAATATATACATTTAAAATAAAAAAATGTAAATTAATAGATGCCTGAATAATATCATAAATAAATCTATATAATACATAAATAAACACTTAGAAATATAATTAAAATGCATAAATTAACACTTAAACACTTAAATTGTTGGGGACCTAAGACAGATCCCTGCAGTACACTGCAAGTTATGTGAGAGATTCAAATACTGTGAAAAAACTATATGGATGTATTTTTATTAATTTGAGAGTCTATATAAAAGATATATACAGTTAAAGTCAAAATTATTCACCCTTCTGTGAATTTAGATTTCTTTTTCAAATATTTCCCAAATGATGTTTAATAGATTCAGGAATTTTTCACAGTATTTCCTGTAATATTTTTTCTTCTGGAGAAACTCTTATTTGTTTTATTTCGGCTAGAATAAAAGCAGTTTTTAATTTTTTCAAGGACCATTTTAAGGTCAATATTATTAGCCCCCTTAAGCTATATATTTTTCGATTGTCTACAGAACAAACCATTGTTATACAATGACTTGCCTAATTACCCTAATTAACCTAGTTAAGTCTTTAAATGTCACTTTAAGCTGAATACTAGTATTTTGAAAAATATCTAGTCAAATATTATGTGCTGTCATCATGGCAAAGATAAAAGAAATCAGTTATTAGAAATGAGTTAAACAGAAATTATAAAAAATACAAAATTATTAAAATTTAGCAAGGGATAAGAATTCTGGCCTGCAACTGCATATGCATTTCATACACACACGCACACGCACACGCACACACACACACACACACACACACCATATTCTCAGCGGTAAGGCGTGAAGTCTCCAGTCGGAGTGTGTTTTTGGCTTGGCTCTCTGTGATCTGCGCTCTCTGCAGCTGTTGGTTCTCCTCCTGGAGCTCAGAGATCTGTCTGTCCATCTCCTCTCTTCTCCTCTGGTTCTCTGTCAGCTCCTCTTGCAAGCGTCTATGAGCAGAAATCGCAGCTTCAGCCTCGAGACACGCCGTCTGCAGCCGAAAAACAGTGCAACAAACGCTCACCTGCGCTGAGACTGCTCCTCTTTAACAGCCAGATGAAGCGAACTCGATAACTCCTTCAGTTTCACTGCAAGCAGAAAGTTACAGATTGTGAAGGAGTAACGAAAAGTGCATTTATTCAAAAATACTACAGGTAAATGTAATTAATTAATGAATCATCTAATTAAAACTTTTTTTGGGGTCACTAAGGTCGTGTTTATTTGATTACAATTTTAAACTGTTTTCTATTTCAATATATTTAAAATATATTTTAGGTTATAACTTAGTTGCATAAAGTTAAAACAAGCTAGCAGCATGCTAAACATGTTGCTAACATGCATAGATATATACACTAGATATCGCATACAGACCCTGAGCATGCGTCAATAGCGCCGCCACATTTGTACAGGGCTCCCAGGACAAATGTCATTCAACCGCACTAGTCAAGACAGTGTGCCAACGTGAAGATGCTGGACTTTAGAGCTGTGTACGGGTGTAGTAACGAGCAAACACAAAAAACAAAGCACAAAGGTAGAACATTTCATCGTTTTTTACATTACAACATTACAAGTTTTTGTATGTTATGAACTTTTGTGTTAAACTAGTAACGTTATTGATGATTATACAGGGAGTGCAGAATTATTAGGCAAATGAGTATTTTGACCACATCATCCTCCTTATGCATGTTGTCTTACTCCAAGCTGTATAGGCTCGAAAGCCTACTACCAATTAAGTATATTAGGTGATGTGCATCTCTGTAATGAGAAGGGGTGTGTTAGCATACATTTGCATACAGGGGCAGACTGGAATAGCATTGTCACCCGGGAAAAGTATTTGAAGGTCAGGCCAATGTGTGGAGCGGGGGGTGGGGGAGGGGAAGTTGAGAATGCGATGTTAATGAAAAGTGGGGTGGGGGGGACGATGTCTCCCTATGGCCAGTCTGCCCCTGTTTGCATGTTTCTAGTAGCTTCTAGCATATTGTTTCTACCACAATAAACATACTGCTAACATGGAATATCTATTTTTAGCATGCTTAACATGTTGCTTCCAAGTTTAAAGCTAAAATGTTTAATACTTTGTTCATATGCATAAGCTTAAAGTAACACTATGCTACCATATCTTAGCAGTTTGTTAGTGCACTTGTTTCAATGCATGTCTAATACATACCTGTCAACCCTCCCGTATTTTACAGTTCTATCCCGCTATCATCCCGTAAAGGTATTTTCCCGTATTTCCAGTCTTTCTCTGAAGGAAGGCAATAAACATTTAAGAGCAGAGCCTCCCTATACGCAACCCATACTGCCAAACCACCAGGGGCCGCCCTTTGCTCTTAAATGTGAGTCTGTTCTGTGCTTTCGCTTTGTTTAGGCATGAAAACACTTTAAAATAAATATAAAAACGGTGGGATTCACTTTTCTTTTATTACAGGTGCCGTCTCCCCTTTATATGCAATCCTTAAAACAGTCATATAGCGGTGCGTGACTGTTAGCTGACGCGCTCCATAGTGATAAATAAAGGCTGTTTCTCAAACAGATTCTGTACACGTGATTTGAAACAGAGCGAAAGTCTGGGTTTTGGGTGCAAGTTTAAACAGACATATACACATAATTATTATTAATAATAATAATAATAATAATATCTAAAGATGTCGATCTTGGTGGGGGTTTTTTCAAACACAACTAATTTCGTCCTAAATGAGCATAAAAACGTAGGAAAGTAATCGAATGCTTTCTTTATAATGTTAGATGTGTGCATTTTTAAAGTGACACCTGTTATTTAATGTAATCACACGAAAAAAATCTAAATAAATAAGAGATCCATTCGTTGCTCTTTAATCAGAATGTGTAAGTTATACAGTGAAGAAACGGCTAATGAGATTTGATAGCCTGATTTTATTTCATTATAATAGCTATTCATTTTAATAAGCTGACCTGTTTGCTAATGTATTTGCTGCTAATGTATACTATTTATTTTTTCTTTTGTAAATAATAATAATAAAACATATTACTGACCATTTAACTGTTTATTTACAATGAAACAGCTTCAAATGAACATATTTAGTAATTTGTGGATTTTTTAAAGGGGGTCAGAGTAATCCCTTATTATGGTGAACATATCCCTTATTTTCACATCCCAATGTTGACAGGTATGCCCTATGGCCAGTCTGCCCCTGTTTGCATGTTTCTAGTAGCTTCTAGCATATTGTTTCTACCACAATAAACATATTGCTAACATGGAATAACTATTTTTTTTAGCATGCTTAACATGTTGCTTCCAAGTTTAAAGCTAAAAAGTTTAATACTTTGTTCATATGCATAAGCTTAAATTAACACTATGCTACCATATCTTAGCAGTTTGTTAGTGCACTTGTCCCTTGTTTCAACGCATGTCTAATATGCTTAACACATGTTAGCATAAATTGACATGCTTTTTGCTTTTTTAATTCTTTGGTAGAATGTTAGTATGTTTTACACTATGATGGAACATTTCATGGTTAGCACACCCCTGCTGAAAAAACCAAGCTGGTTTTCAGCTGGTCAACCTGGTTTTAGAGGGGTTTTGGCCATTTCCAGGCTGGTTTCCAGCCATTTCCAGCTTGGTCTTAGCTAGTCAGGCTGGAAAATGACCAGCTTAAACCAGCTTAAATCAGCTTGACCAGGCTGGTTTAAGCTGGACATAGCTGGTTTTGGCTGGTTAAGCTGGTTTTAGCTGGTCAACTCCCAGCCTGACCAGCTAAGACCAGGCTGGAAATTGCTGGAAACCAGTCGACTAGCTAAAACCAGCCAACCATCTTAGGCTGGTTTAAGCTGGATTTTTTAGCAGGGATTTCTAGCATGGAAAAACATGTTGCTATCATGTTTATAGTGTGTTTAACATATAGCTAACATGCATTAACTTATTTCATCACACTTCTAAGATGTTTTAAAAGATATGTTTAACACTTCCTAGCATACTGCTAGAGTGAAAAAACATTTCTAACATGTTGCTGGTGAGTATAAGAAACTGAGGTGCAAACAACCTGGCGTGTGACATCATATCCTACTGCCCATATCTGACAAAAATAATTTAGCATGTAGCCTGGTTAAAAGCCTTTATCTCACTGCTCATCTCAGCAGTCTGGTCCTGTAACTGGCTCTCCAGCTCATGTTTGTGGCGGTTCAGTTCTGACACCTGCTGCTTCAGTTCAGGAATCACCTGCACACAGTAAAGCCACCATCAATATTGCTCTGGCATTTTAAACTAAGCAAGTAAACGTACATTATGCAGAAATACCATGTTCTCAGCTGCAAGTCGAGTCACTTCCTGTCCGATGCTTTGGTTGATGTCGCTCTTCTCCTGAAACAGAGCCTGAAGCTGCTCGTTCTCTTTGCTTAAATGCTCATTTTTGAAGATCAGAGCTTCCAGTTGACTCTCGTGAGTGTCTTTCTGCTCTCGCAGCTGAGTTTCCATCACCCTGCGGGAGAAGAGCGGATAATGTGAGGTGAAAACAAACAGTGATACATTAAACTAGATACATTTTATAGGTTGGCTTGAAAGAAAGAAACATTTAGCACATTTCTAGCATGCTTCAACACATTGCTACCATTATTTAACATGTTATTAGCATGAATTAGAATGTTACTAGCATGTTTCTTAAATGGTTAGCATAGTCAGCATGCTGATATGATTGTTAGCATGCTACAAGCATGTTTATAGCATTGTTAGCATGCCCTGGGCTAGTTTTGCAAAAGATATGGATTTTGAAATTGTCAAAAAAGTAAAATGCTAGCATGAATTAGCATGTTACTAACATGTATCTAGCATGGTTAGCTTTCATTGAGCTAGTTTTGCAAGAGAAGCATTTCTAAATTTGGTCCAAGACAGTAAAATGCTAGAATGAATTAGAATGTTATACTAGCATGTTTCTAGCATGGTTAGCATTGTTAGCATACCCCGGGCTCATTTTGTAACCAATGCATTTTAAAACTTGGTCTAAAAAGTAAAATGCTAACATTAATTAGACTAACATGTTTCCAGCATCGTTAGCATTATTAGCATGCCCTGGGCTAGTTTAGCCTCAGATTCATTTTGAAATTAGGTCTAAGAAAATAAAACGCAAGAATGAATTATAATGTTACTAGCATGTTTCTAGCATGGTTAGCATGCCCTGGGCTGGGCTGGTTTAGCAAAAGATGCATTTAGAAATTTGGTCTAAGAAGTAAAATGCTAGCATGAATTAGAATATTACTATGTTTATTGCATTGTTAGCATTATAAGCATGCCCTGGGCTAGTTTTGCAAAGTATGCATTTTGAAATTTGGTCTAAGAAAATAAAATGCTAGAATGAATTAGAATGATGAATGTTTCTAGCATGGTTAGCATTGTTAGCATGCCCTGGACTAGTTAAGCAAGAGATACATTTTGAAATTAGGACTTAGAAAAAGGAATGCTAGCATGAATTAGAATGTCACTAGCATGTTTCTAGCATGATTTGCATGCCCTGGGCTAGTTTTGCAAGAGATGAGATTTGAAATATGGTCTAAGAAAGTAATTTCTAACATGGATTAGAATGTTACTAACATGTTTCCATCATGGTTAGCATTGTTAGCTTCTCCTAAGCTAGTTTAGCAAGAGATGCATTTCGAAATTTGGTCTAAGAAAGTAATTTATCAGATTCAAATCATACTTAGCAGCTCGCTCCATGCCGTCAAAAGCAGTGATTAGATCAGCTCCATCATCGTTATTGTCAGAAACTTCTTCATTGAACCTGGAATAAAAAAAAGAAAGTCTGAATCAAGCTAATCCAAATTGTGCCTAATAACAATTAGCAATGTTAATCCTAATATTCTGACACACCTCTGGATGAGATCTTGCTCTGCAGCATCACCGAGCAGCTGCCTCGTGATCAGATTCATCTTAGCTGAAGACAACAACAAAGACAACAACAACAAATAGATGAAGATGGCTCAGAAGACAAATCATAAAAACAATAAGTGCATGTAATTATATTTTTCACCTCTGGCTTGTAGATTCTGAGCTCTCAGGGATTTTTCAGCTTCAGCTCTTTGCATCTGCAGGGTGTTAATTTCTTTACGCAAATCTGGTATGACCTTCAAATAACACAAAAAAAACAGAGAAACGGTTATTCATTCATTTTCTTTTCAGCTTAATCCCTTTGTTAATCTGGGGTCGCCACAGTGGAATGAACCACCAACCTATCCAGCATATGTTCTACGCAGCTGGGGGTGGGTTGAGGGAGGATGTGTCTGTGTCCAATACTTACAATAATTACAGAGGCTGGAGAAACAGAAAAGGGTGGGGGGGTTACTATCCCATTGCTATCCCAGTCTGCCCCTGCATGCAAATGTATACTAAGGAATTTTAAATAGACTAGAATCATGCTAGCAATGTGGTAGTCATGCTAGAAACATAATAGCATAGTGTATAACATTCTAGAAGTGCTACAATGTTAACCATGTAAAAAACATGCTAGGGTACCCTTAAAATAAGGTAGCAGCATGCTAAAGAGTTTAAGAACATAGTAATCAAAATTTTATTTCATGTTAGCAACATGTTTAGCATGCTGCTAGCTTGTTTTAACTTAAGCAACTAATGGCACGTTTCCACTGAGTGGTACGGTACGGTACGGTTCGGTACACTTTTTTGGCTGTTTCCACTGTCAAAAGCGTACCGAACCAAACCGTACCGTACCACTTTTTCGGCACCCTTTCGAAAGGGTACCAAAGATGAGAAAGGGTACCAAAAGGTGGAGCTACACGCGCAGCTGAACGCTGATTGGTTTACAGAGATACGTCACAATCTCGTGGAG
>CAIGQZ010035066.1:6122610-6135124 GCA_903798205.1 Danio tinwini
TCCGAACCGTACCGTACTGTACCACTCAGTGGAAACGAGCCATAAATTATAGTGGGGGGTGGGGGTGCGTGTATCTGTGTCCAGTACCATTCAGAGACTTTACAAGGGCTGGAAAAACTGAAAAATGGGGTGGGGGGAACGTGTCTTCTGAACTCGGGTGGGCACCCGTGAACTGTACCCAAGTTTGCCTGAAAGAGGTGGTCTGGGGTACGGTTCATGCGAACTCTGGTATGGTTCACTTCTGGTATGAATGCAATCGTACCAAATAACAGAAGTGGACCGCCAACTGTACAACAAACTATCGTTTTTATAACATGTCATGTATTGTACTTTGGTGACAAGCAGGACTGAGCCAGGGCAAACACAGTGATACACAGTGATGTTTGCTTGTCTCCTCAAAAAACAGCTTCTGCAGACACTGTGTGATGTTCTGAATGTTTATAATATTTTTGCGGCAGATGGACGTAAGTCACTTTCTGTATGTCCAAAACTAAAAGATTCAGTAAAAGCAAATCGACCGCGATGTGCGGAAGTCTTTCCATTTTGGTGTTTTGCTTTCGTGACTGTCACCTAGCTACAGCCGTAAACAAAACAGCAGCTCGATGACGCAAGCGTACAGGGTTCAGAATAAAAAAAGACAGTGTGAACACAAACCAGCCGAGAAGGTGGGATAGGGGGGGACAATAGAACTAGGGTACGATCTAGGCAATTGAACCAAATGTGAAAGCACCCTTAAAGACTTGTCGTTTTATATACGCCACCTTGACATGTTTGGTGAGCTGCAGCATTTGTTCTTGCAGTTCTGTGTTGGTCTTCACGTCCTCCTCCACTTGTGTTTGCAGCCTGATTCGTTCCTCTCTCAGTCTACGGTTTTCCTCTTTTATCACCACAATCTCTTTATCCGAGTCTTCCTTTTGGAGTTCACTGTTGTGCTCTGCCACCCTGACAAAACAGAACAGATTTGGAAAATCGGATTGATGGCCAAATCATAAAATATCTACTGTATCTATCTACAAATTTTTATGATTTTTTTGTGATATAGCATATAAAATGCTGGTCGAAAAAAATCTGAAATGTGTATAAGATCTTAAAATGCATCAGAAATAGGCCTTTAAAATATTAAAGTGCATAATTTTTTTTCAAACCACAAGATATGCAATACAGAAAAATATCAGATACATGTGGGCCAGTGGGCTGATCTCAAATGTTGTTTTCCAGTTTTATTTTTATGACTGATTATGTGCACTAGTTTTCTAGGAAATTCTTTTTTTAACACATGGACCGGAAATGGTATTTTATTACCATATATTTCAGTTAAAGGGACAGCTCACCCAAAAATCATCATTTAAATACTATTTACTCTCCCTCAAGTAGTTCAAATCCTTCATAAGTTGAACAGAATGCTGGAAACCAATAACCATCGACTCCCATAGTAGAAAAGCAAATACTAATCAAGTCAATGGTTACCAACATTCTTCAAAATATCTTCTTCAGAGTTCAACAAACGAAAGAAACAGTGAAAAGAAAAGTGAAGGGTGTGTAAATGATGATAAAATATTCAGTTTCACGTCTCTTTAAAGTTAAATTTGCAACACTTTAAATGGCAACATATTGATGGTCAACATTCACTTTGAGTTTAACTGGGAAAATTGTATGTGTACACTGTAAAAATACCTGTTCATTTACATTTTCAGGTTTTTGTGATTCACAAGTTTTTTCATTAATTTACAGCTGTAAATTGCATTATGGGATGTTGACCTCTGCTCTGTTGACTTTTAATGTAGAAAAATTCAACTCTACAGTTTAACAAAGTGACATTTTATTGACATTTTAGTAGATAATATAACATATAAGAAATAATATTTAGAGAAATAAGTCTGTAAAATAAACTGCCAGTGCATTTTCTGTTATTACAAGGTTTTTGTAGCGTAATATACAACACCAACTCAGACAATATAGAACTTCAAACTATAGAAAATGTCAATGAAGTCACTTTTTCAAACTTTTCAAGGTTAAAAGTTGTTGGAAGTAAGATCAAGGTCCCATAATGCAAAAATAAACGTGGGAAAATACAAAATAAAAACACAAATAACAAAATACGGAAAACTGTTCATTTATAGACATTTTTACAGTGCATGTTTGGAACAACATTGATTTTGGGCTAAACTGTCGCTTTAAGAAAGTGATCTTACTTTCTAAGTCTCTCCTCTCTTTCTAAATCTTCCATCAGTTTCCGCTTCACATCCTCAAATTGATCTGGAAAACAGATTTTTTATAAGTTCCTCATTTAGTCTTCATTTTCACTGTTCTGAAATCAGCCGAATCACTCTTCACCTTGCATCTGCACAATCGTGTCTTTGAGTTTCCGCTCCATAGCCTTATTTTCCTCAACAAGCTTCTCTTTGTCATTCTGAAGCATATTGATTGCCTTCAAGAGAAGAGAGCAGAGTCAACACCCTCAAAATCATCTTCGAGATTCGATATTACAAAGACATAATATAGTGCCTTTACCTGATTGGCCTCCTCAGAGTTTGTATTTGCCCTCTGCACCAAAGCTGACATCTCATTAGTCAGTTTTCCAAGCTCCGCCTCTAGAACCTGAATCTTTTCTAACCCTTGAGCCCGTGCGTTAGACAAGCTGGTGAGTTTCTCCATCAGGCCACAGTTCTCTTTGTTCTAAAAAGATGTTTTTGTATGACATGACTTACTGTAAAGTACATTTAAAATATACATATGCACTGTAAAAAATGATGAGTTCCACACAATCGATTTGTGTTGGGACGACATGAATGAATTTAGTTAACTTATTAGTTGTTGCCCCAAAAATGTCAATGATTGTGTTGTTTCAGCTAATTTTAAGTAAAAAGTTTAACAGCAAATGTAATTTTTTAAGTGTGTAATGCAAAGTATACACAGTCGAGCCCAAAATTATTCATACCCCTGGGGCGGAAACGAAACAAACAAGCAGAAGAACTGGAAATAGTGGACTGTGGCATAATAAAAGCTCTGCTGCTTTCCTTCCAAGTCACACTCGCCTCTCATCAGATATTGCTTTAGTGTTTCTCTTGTTTTTCCTCACAGCTTTCAGTCGTAAGGTTATTGCACACTGAATCTGAAATTTTTGTCCGTAATTTTCGCACGTTAAAAAATAAGTTCAACCTTATGTTGTGTCAATCGTATTGTCACACTGCCTCTAAAACTTTCATCCTTCATAAAAAAATTCAAACCAAGTAAAAAGTTTTTTACGCTTTTCACATCCGAAGAAGCGATTTGAGAGGTGTTTTGACAGTTTAGAGCCACAAATGTTTGTGATGAATTTTTTCGCATATGAATACTAAAAAAAGCATATGAAAATTTCGGACTTCGGTGTGCTAATACCTTTACTTTGCTTCATAATACCATGATAATAAGTGTTGAATATTTTAGCTCATCCATCAACATGACTTCTACAGGACTCCCATTGGATGTAATGAAGAGTACAACTCCCATGATTCCAAACTCAGTCACGTCATCATCAAAATACGCCTTTGTTTGTTGCGAATATGCGCCCTCTTGTGGCCAAAATTACTTATTGTGTCTTTAAAATTCAACCTTAGAGCGACTGCATTTTCCTCTGTGTTTTCTGACTGTACCTGCTCTTCTACTTTCTTGCACAGCTGCTGGACTCTGTATGATAACTGAACATTGATGACCAGCCATCGCATGGTTTGAAACCGCCGACGCACCAGCCACGCTCGAGCGTATTTCTGCAGAACCAGAGCCTTGTGTTCTGCCACCATCTACAATAATGCACAAAAGACACATGATGCAGTGAACACATGATGCAGTAAACAACGTCTATGATCATTACGGAACATAACAATTCAATTCAATTCAATTCAATTCATCTTTATTTGTATAGCGCTTATACAATGTAGATTGTGTCAAAGCAGCTTCACATGGAAGTTTATAGTGAATTGAAACAGTGTCAGTTCAGTTTTCAGTGTTTAAGTTCAGTTTAGTTTAGCTCAGTTCAGTGTGGTTTAATAATCACTACTGAGAGTCCAAACACTGAGGAGCAATTCCATCGATGCGCAGCTCTACAGATCCCGAACCATGCAAGCCAGTGGCGACAGCGGCGAGGACAAAACTTCACCAATTGGCGAATTGGCACATTGGCACCAATTGGCACATAATGTTAAATAATAAGATAATAAACTAAGAATAATGAATCGCTTTACCTTTCTGTAGCGTTTGCGGGCCATCCATCCTCTGGTGAAGGCCTGTATGGTGACCGCAGCTCTCAGGACAAGCTGGTAAATCCTCCGTACCAGAAAACCACGGCAGTGTCTCTGGATCACTATTGCAGCCCAGCCCTGCTTCAGCGCCTGAGCTGTCACTGTGCATCTAAGTATTAAGGTTTATTTGTTTTCTGCATAGCAATGCCAGGATTGAATTATTGCAGAAATTACATCCATATGTCAATACTAAATACTAGGGGTGTGACAAGATCTCAAGTGACGAGATCTCGCAAGATTAAATTGCGGCGAGATTTCTCGTCGAGGTGAAAAGTTGTCTCGTGAGTTGTGATGTTATGATGGAGTGTGAGGGTGAAATTAGCATTGAGGATTGGAGGCAGGATTGGATTTGATCTGCAAATAAAGTGCTTTGCACACACTTGGCAACCCAGGCTGGCCTCAGAGTTTCGCTTGTCACTCGGTTGGGTGGGCAGGTGTGATGTTACCGCTTATGTCACCGGAGTTCAGCAGGTGCCGCATCCAACATAGGCTACAATTACAGCCTCACACATTATGGTTTGTATCCATGCAATGGAATAGCACTTCAGATATGCTGAAAGGCATAATCATCGTAAACACAAATGGAATTAAGGTGGAATATTCCTATTTTAGTCACATTATTGAAGTGCAGATATGTAAACGCTGTAATCAAACTATTAACACCGTGAAGTACTTTTAGCCGCATTTTGCGACAGGACTTACACACCTAGCGAGTCAGTAAAGCACCACAGACACACACATCTCCAAGCGCGCGCAAACAAACACACACTCACTGAATGAACTCCTGGAGACTCATCGTCACATCATCATCACGGAACACACGTTTACGCTGTCCGGGAAAAGCTGAATTTTTTTTTTCATTCTGCGTGCGGTATCAAACTCCATTAAAACAACTCTCCTATCAGTCCTTCATATTCACATGATCGCATCCAGTAGCTCAGAGTGAGTCACGGGGCCTGAATGAAATCTTGCTAAATGAAAGTGAAACTCATTTATTAAATTAACAATGAAATACAAAAAATTACATATATTTGTTTCAGTGTGTAAGTAAGTTTGTAAATAAGTTTGATATATCATGTGAAATTGTACAGGGGAGGAGCCAGTCAGTGGAGTTTATAGCTAAATATTTAGCAGTGTTTGCATGTCCTTTATGGCATAGAAATCATTTAAATAGAAATAAAATACCATTCATTACAATGTTTTTTAAAAGCACCTAAATTGTTTTGTATTTTGTGATTTTTTTTCTAGTTGAATAAAAATATATTTTCTATTCATATATCAGCAAATATTTTGCTAATATTTAAAATCATATATAAAAATATGTTCCATTTACATAAGCTATTAACAAAATATTTAGCAGTGTTTGCATGTCCATTACTGCGCATAATTCATTAAAATAGAAGTAAAATAACATTCATTACAAGTTGATTTAAAGCACCTAAGTAGTTTTGCGATTTAGTTTTTTTCCCAGTTGAATAAAAGACTATTTTCCATTCATATATTTCATCATTGAGGATTTCTTAAAAAGTGTAAAAATCTCGTCTCATTCTTGTGAACCCAATCTCATATCTCGTCTCGTGGAGTAGGCATCTCGTCACACCCCTTCTAAATACCCAAAAAAGCTAAATAAATTAAATAAAATGATCAAAAGGTGATGTTTTAACTCTCACCTGATCTGCTTCTTCCCGCGCACATACAGCTGGATGATGAGAGCTGCTTGTCTGATGTTTAGAAAGCTGCGTCTCTGTCTCCAGCCCCTCACATGCTTCTGGATGGTCACACAAGCCGCTCGGAGATGATCTAAACGCAGCTTCTCCAGATACGCCACCTGCCCTGCCCGGAAGAAAATCTTGGTCCGGCCAAACTTGTACTGGTTGGAGTCCTGAAATGGAGCAGAAGTGATTTTGTTCAAAGCAAGGTTATTTTAGTAAACAAAAATTAAAAAAATTGGATTATAAACATTTCTATTAATTAAAATATATATAAAAAAAACAATAAACAAAAAAACTAAAACATAATTCTCGTCACTAAAAATCAAACAAAAAAAAAAAAAATTTCAGATTTTTTTCTTTTGCGTGCATGTATGTTGTGCGCACACGATATGTATGTCTATGCCGTGTATGTATTTCATGCGCACGCGATACGAGTCTGCTTTTCTTACAGGAATGAGTCTCTGAAGAACCGTCCTGCATATCTGCTTCTTCTCTCCCAGCTTCAGCTCTGACTGGCTCATCAGGATACTGTAACGGCTGTAAAACTCAATGTACGTCCACCTGTACGGATAGATGGAGCCTTTAAATGTCACTTTAAGCTGAATACTAGTGTCTTGAAAAATATCTAGTCAAATATTATGTGCTGTCATGATGGCAAAGATACAATCAATCAGTTATTAGAAATGAATTATTAAAAGTATTATGTTTAGAAATGTGTGATGTTTCTGTTAAAGAGAAATTGGGGAAAAACATATAAATGAGGGCTAATAATTCTGACTTGAACTGTAATGTCTGCAACTAATATAAACATGAAGAAAAGCTTGTGTTTACCTGGACGGGTAACTTTGAGCACTGATACGGATGGTTTCCAACACACCGCAGGCCCTCAGCTGCTGAACCACACGCCTGGAGTCATACCTCCACACACACACACACACACACACACGCACGCACGCACGCACGCACGCACGCACGCACACGCGCACACACACACACAGATTAATAAACTATATACAAGCCAACAGACCCAATAAATCAGTCATTGTCACCTACTCGAATGGCAGCTTTTGCTCATTGGGTTTAATGCAGCGCACATAATGAGGTGTCGTGGCGTTTAGTGTCTCCATCAATAGGTACAAGGAGCTTCGAAACTATGATAGTATAGAAAATAAAGATAGAAAAAAGTTAGGGTAATTAGACAAGTCATTGTATAACGATGGTTTGCTCGAAAGACAATCAAAAACAAACAATGCTTAAATAATTTTTACCTTAAAATGGTTTAGAAATATTTTAAAAAATGCTTTTATTCTAGCTGAAATAAAACAAAAAAGACTTTCTCCAGAAGAAAAAATATTACAGGAAATACTGTGAAAAATTCCTGAATCTGTTAAACATCATATGGGGGGGGGGAATTATAATAATAAAATAAATAAATAAATAAATAAATAAATAAATAAATAAATAAATAAATAAATAAATAAATTCTGATAGTACAATTAGTAATTGCTTTTTTTTTTCATACAATTTTTAATAATGTTTTTTGTACCTTGTCTCCTACAGTGCTTCTGAGCTGCTTGTTTGACGCTTTGACTCTGGGTTGTGCTGGAGTCACTTTGATGATTTTATGGCCAGAATCGGCTTCCTCCTCTTTAAAAAATCCTGCCAAGGGAGCAAACTAACGACACAGATATTAAACCCACAACAATGACTTCAAACTTCAGAAATCATTGCAAATAAAGGCTGATACCTGACTAGCGCGCATTATATCCACCAGCTCTTCATAAAGCGTGTCTCTGTTCTTCTCCAAAAACCCTTTACACTGGTATTCTACCTAAAGAAAACACTTTCTGCACTTTAATTTGTATTATTAAGATAGTAGAGTCAATTAATAGCTTTGTGTAATGATCAAACACCTTGTATCCCAGCAAAGCAATAAAAAAATAATAAAAAAAGTATATATATATTTATATATATATATATATATAAACACACGTTGAGAAGCTGTGAAATGCAATGTACAAAAAATGTGTATAGAATTTTATTTATTGATTTATCATTATTTTTATTTTTATGTTATTTATTTACCTTCCACATTTTTTATTGTTAGTTTGATTCCTGATACTTCAACGTTTAGGTTTGTAATTTTCAAATAATAAGTTTGCAACATTTTTTTAAAGTTTTGCCAAACAAACGCCAATTATCATAGTTTTGAAAAGAAAGGAAGTGAGGAAGAAAGAAAGGAATAAAGAATAAAAGAAAAAACAAACGAAAGAGAAGTAAAGAAGGAACGAACGAACAAAAAAATGAGAACGAACAAACAAACAAACGCAAGAAAGAATGAAAGAAAGAATGAACAAACGAAAGAGGAAGAAAAGGAACGAATGAAGAATATTTGAAAGAAAGAAAGAAAAAAAGAAAGAAAAAAAAAAAGAGAACGAACAAACAAACGGAATAATGAAAGATCGAAAGAACAAAAGAGAAAGAAATGGAAGGAAATAATTAATGAACAAAAGAAATAGAACAAACAAACGAACAAGCGAAAGAAAGAACAAAAGAAATAAAGAATAAACAAACAAACAAACAAACAAACAAACAAACAAACAAGAGGAAGAAAAAGGAATGAACGAATACAAAAAATTAAAAATAGAATGAAAGAAAAAAGAAAGAACAAAAATAGAACGAACAAGCGAAAGAAAGAACGAACAAAGAGGAAGAAAAGGAATGAACGAACAAATGAAAGAAAATGAACAAATGAGAAAAAGAATAAAAGAAAGAAAAAAGAAAGAACAAAAGACAAAGAAAAGGAATGAAAGAAGGAGAACGAACGAAAGAAAGAAAGAGAAAGAAAGAACAAACGAATAAATTAACAAAAGAAAGAAAAAGAAAAAACGAACGAATGAACGAACGAACGAGCAAATGAACAAACGAAAAAGAATGAACAAACGAGAAAGAACGAATGAAAGAGAAAAAAATAACGAACAAGAGAAGGAAAGAACCAACAAACGAATAAACGAGAAAGAAGAAAGAAAGGAACAAACAAAAGAAAGAGCGAAAGAGAAAGAAGGAACCATCGAACGAGAAAAAGAAAGAATGAGCAAACGAAAGAACGAAAGAGAAAGACTGAACGTAAGAGAAAAAAAAGAATAAATGAACGAACAAAAGAAAGAATGAAAGAGAAAGAAAATCGAACGAATGAGAAAAAAAACGAACAAACAAAAAAATAAAAGAGAAAGAAAGAACAAATGAACAAAAAAGAAAGGAAGAAAGAATGAATGGTTTCTCACCTTATCAGCAAAATGTTGAATCATGAAAGAGTCATTAGACAATCGAGGTTTCTCAAACAGCGGCTTTGAGCCTAGAAAATTGTACAGTTTTTGCAGCCAATTTTTATCAGTGCCTTGCGGGAACTGCGGGAGATCGAAAAAGACTTTGTTGGTAAACAAACTAACACAATACACACAAATCCATCATATACTGCTTATTAAAATCTAATTTATATGCATTTCAGAATGTGTATCTTCTAAGCTGCTTAATATGCAGCAGCAAGGTGTTTTGAACCAATGAGATGTGGGTGAGGCTACTCAACATAATATAAACCAGCACTTTTTCACTTTCTTTTATTACAGTTAGGACAGAATATTTTATCTACAGACATTTTAAATGTTTAATACTCTTTCTGTGATATATTCAGAAGTTGTATCTTTTAAAACAGCCAATCAAAACACAGCTGCTTAATATTCATGTTTTGATTTATATATTTTAAACCAATGAGATTACAGTGTGGGTGGGGCTATCCAACTAAATATAAACCATCACTTTCTTCACTTTAGTTAGGACCGAATATTTTCTCCACATTACTCTTCTCACCAGACACTCCTCATCCAGAAGGTCCAGAATGCCCATCTTAGCCTCGATAAGATCAATAACGGGCTGATTGTCGTAGAAATCGATCAGCGTCCAGGGAATGTCCTCCTTCATGTACTCCTCCTGCTCCAGCTTAAACACGTGCTGATGAGATATTAAATCACTGACATGGTTTTATCATAAATTACACTTCAAACCAATTTATTTCTCACAAAGGAAACAACACTTGCATACTCTTCTGTTACAAACTTTAAAAAGCATGTTTTTTTTCTTCACAAAAAAAATTTTTTTTGGACTTAGTATGTGTAATAATTGAGGTGGCCACAGAGGTGAGGATCCAAATGCAGACTTATTTAAGTGTATTAACTGGCAAGGTTAATACAGGAGCAAATGGAAGCATGAGGGTAATCCAAAATAGTACCTGTAGTCACAGGCAAAAAGGTCGGAAAAACAACATAAACAGTAAACAAACAAGAGGTCAAAAACATGGATCATTACGGATAACAAGACTCAGCCCCGGATGTGTGTGTGTGTGTGATGAATATATAGTCCAATTAATCAGTCATGACGAGTTTCAGCTGTGTGTGTGTAATTAAGAGGTGACAGGTGTGTGACTACAAGACATGATGGGATATGTAGTTCGGTTCAGTGGTGGATGTGATGTGTACAGTGACATCTAGCGTGTCTAGTGGGCCCTCAACTTGCTGAGTATTAGTAGGTTAAATGGGACGCAGAATTCATTTGTAAATAAACCTGACATTTTTAGACATTTATTTCAAACATGTAAAAAATAAATAAAAATATGATCTGAATAGCTGTATATAGAAATAATAATATTAAACAATCTGACTTATCTGCATAAAAATACAGCAAAGACAGACTAACCAGGTTGAATTGCTGCTGCAGTTTTTCATTGGCATAGTTGATGCAGAACTGTTCGAAACTGTTAATTTCGAAGGTCTCAAATCTAGAGGAAGACAAAACAACATTAGAAAAATAGGTCTCATTTTATATAAAGTGCCCTTAACTACTATATACTTACTTCAAAATATAAATAAAATGTATATCCCTTTAAAGACTTCCAAATATGTAATGGAATATTGAGTAGTGAGCAGAGCTTTCTTTTTGTGCATCATTCCCTTATAGCAAACTAACAATAAGAGGGGCGTGGCTAAGAATACTGTGGCTGAACTGACATCATCAGAGAAGCAGATGCTCAGACTTTGATTGAAGATTAACAAAAACAAACATTTGTTTTGCAGTGGAATAACTTGCACAGATTAATTCAGTTCACTAGCTAAAATAAACATTGTGAATTCTGACTGCATTAGTTTGACGTACCCGTAAATATCCAAGACCCCAATAAACGAATGCTGTTTCCTAGGGACCATCAGTGCCTGATTGATTTTGTGAATGACCCAGTTGAAAAGGTGGGCATAGATGTGTTTAGCAAGAGCATCGCGGGCGTTGACAGCACGCTCCCGGGGCTGCGGTTTGACCACGGTCTCTGTTGACAAGACTATCCGTCTGTGACACAACCAGCGGCTCATGTTTTCCGTGCTGACACCCATCAGGTCGCAGAATATGGCCAGGTGAGGGTCTCTGGACTGGAGAAGGAGCAGAATAAACATCAGGGTTCCCACTATTTCACAAACAGCAGATTCAAGGACTTTTTAAACCATCCTTAATTTCAAATAAAGCACCTTTGTATATATAAAACATATGCTGGAATAGTTGGGGTTCATTGTGCAGTGGAGACCCCTGATTAATAAGGGACTAAGCCGAAGTAAAATTAACAAATGAATCTTTAAATTAAGACTTTCTCATAGTTTTTTTCATTCTGTTTTTGACTGCAGCATAGTACAATTGTTGAAATAACACCATACACAAATTTGGCTTCAAATTTAATTCAAGCACTTTTAAGGACCTGTGTTTGGTTTGAAGTACTTTCCAGGCCCTAAAAAAACCTGAAACATACTATCTTGTCCTAATATACAAAAAAAATATTTGATGCTATCTACAGTGTTGGGAGTAATGCATTACAAGTAGCACGAGTTATGTAATCAGATTATTTTTTCACGTAACCAAGTAAAGTAATGCATTGCTTTTTTATTTTCATGAATAATTGTTCAATAAATAATGGCAGTTACTTTATTGATTGATATTTTTGTCCCCGTGTTGAAAGAAAATGGGAGTAAGCGCAGAGTGTTAATTGTGTACGATGAATAAACAATATTTACTGTATGGTAGTTCAATGTAAACATATTTACTAATGTCACTTGTGCAAAAACAGATTCAGTATCCCTTAAAATAAATTAAAAAAATTATATTTAAACTCATTCTGAACTAATTTTTTCATGCATCCTATTCTTCGTGTAATCCAGAAAGGTTTGTTTGAGTTGCGCCTCAACTAAACAGATTTAAATTTATATTTCCTTTAACCTGAGGGTTATTCAGTTTACAAAGGCTTTACTTTTGTCAAAAATAGATGTTTTATGTTATTATTACAAACAAGCAAGTTCATCCCAAATAAAAAAGCAACACAAATGTAGCACATTACTTTTCTTAACAAGTAACTAAGTAACTTATTTTGTTACTATTAGAAAGAATTAACGCAAGATTGTAATGGATTACTTTTAAAAGTAACTTATCAGCAAAATA
>CAIGQZ010035066.1:6140124-6152275 GCA_903798205.1 Danio tinwini
TCTATCTATCTATCTATCTATCTATCTATCTATCTATCTATCCGTCCATCCATTCATCCATCCATCCATCTGTTTAAAAACTAAAAATGTATTAAGGTATTGATCTATCAATCATATCAACATTTCATGCATACAACAATGCTTACTAAGTCTAGAGTATTAAAAAGAGCAAAATAAGTATAGACTTATCGTTATAACTGGACTCAATTCTCTCAAAGCTAGTTTTTTTTATCTCCTCTGATTTCTATGCTGCATTAAATCCTGATGTAACATACAGTACAGACAGAGTCACTCACACAGTCGTAAGCCTTTGAACTCTGGCTGATTTGCACAAGCACACATTTGGTAGAAGATGTGATAATTTCTCTCGTTCTCTGACTGCAGGGAGAACAAACGAGACACAATGAGAAATCTCCATTTACTATTAAGTACATCTCTCAAATGATGTTCACCTGAAACACCACCCTGGACTTTTCCAGAAGATACGTCCTCATGTTGGCACCAATGATTTGGTATCTTTTATCAAAACTGATCTCAGTGTATTTTCCGAATCGACTGCTGTTGTCATTTCGGGTTGTTTTTGCATTTCCAATGGCCTGCAGACGCATTTGATTATTCCAATTATTATTATTAATAATAATAATAATAATAATATGAAAAAAATAGTATGATGATTCAAAGATCTGATCTTGTTGGTTCAGGTACAAATATTTTACCTCAGTGATTGGATTGGAAGCCAAAACTTTGTCCTCCACTCGAGTTTTGCTGCCGGATTTGCTGACCATGGCGAAGTATCTCATAGCATAGCGAGCAGATACAGTCTTTCCAGCCCCGGATTCACCGCTCACAATGATGGACTGATTTTTGTTATTCCTGAAATTTGAACACAAAATACTGCATTAAAATATTGAGTGGGTCTCATTTTGAGCTTGGCCTGTAAAACTTACACAATTCTGCATTTCTTTGTGTATATATCCAAAAAAAATTATGATTAAATGGCATTAAAACAGTTATTTTTGCAGTTGACCTTATTACACTTACATTTATGAGTTTTCTTTTCAGATGCAAACTTTTGGAAATATGGAATTTGCCATTTGTTGTTGCAATGAACTATTCTATGTTATTTGCAGTAGTCAACATACTAAGATTTGCACTATAAGTTTTAAAAACAAAAAAAGTAACCCAGTGATAGGAAACATCCTTTAACTGTTTCAAATGTTTAAAGAAAAAAAGAAAAATAAATATATAATATAAAAATAAATGTTAAAAGAAAAATAGAACTTAATATTCAGCAGCATGACCAATAAATATTGTTCCTAAAATGTACAAAAAAAATAATTAAAAGAACGTTCAAATGTAACATTCTCATAACATTTTCAAAATAGTACACTGAAATGTTCCTCACATAATCATGAAGAATATTAAAAGGGAATTTTAATTGTCCAAAGTAAAAGTCATGCTTTCATAATCTAATGAGAATGTTAGTTAAACATTATCCAATTATTGTTTCATACTTTTAACTTTCACAGCACTTTTAAATCAGCATTCCCATAATAATTTGCCGTATTTAATTAATTTAAAGGGAAGTTATTATGCAAAAATAGATTTATAAAGGATTTAGACACACTTGTGAGGCAACAGTAATAATTAAATAATATATATATTTTTGTAAATTCATTAATTAAAATTTTTATAATCACACTTGATAAAAAAAGTCTGCAGAAACACTTTGATTGAAATTCTCCTTTTGTATCCGTCATAAAGGGGGAAAGCCCCACCCATTAGTGACCATCTCTCCCTCAATAGCATAGGATGTTAGTCTTGTTTTTGAATCTGCCACTATGCAGACACACAGGCATTTGTAGCTCTGCCCTCTTTTGAAAAGAGCACAATCTCATTTCAATTTAAAGCGACAGTCACCAAAATGGCACAAATAGGATCAAAGTCTAAAAGTGTCAGTTTCAGAGAGTTATAAGACATTATCTGTGGGTTATTTTGAGCTGAAACTACACAAACACACACTCTGGGAACATCAGAGATTTATTTTACATCTTTTAAAAAGGGGCACAGATCTAAACAGCGTTTACGACATTTGCATCACCTAGCCATTTGTTTGTAGGCTTCTTCAGCCACAGCGAATATGTGAGGGTCTAGGTCACCCATGTTTTGCCCAGAGTACGCATGGATGACTGCATCTCCGTAGATGGGAAGCTGCTTATATGGATTCACGGCCACTAGAATGATACCTACAAATAGTAAATAAAAGCTTTATGTAATCACATTTTAAACAAAATGCATGTTTGCAAACAAGAAAGCCAGTCTACATCCAACCTACCGCAATATGTGTAGATGATTTTGGACTCAACGAATCGGACTTTGAGGTTGTGTAGCACGGCCGGCTCGTGAAGGTAACTGAGAGCCGTCAGGTCGTTCTCACCAACCAGGATATCTGGGTTTCGGAGGGGCGGCAACTTCTCACCACCTTCCAGAAGATAACGCAACTCCTGCAAGAAGGATTTACAAGTTAGATTAGATTGTATAGAGTGCCCCAGTCCCGCCCACTTTTGTATGGAGTTCATTAGTCCCGCCCACTTTTATAGGGTGCATTAGTCCCACACACTTTTTGTAGTGTATAAGCCCCACACTTTTTGTATAGAGTGTATTAGTCCCACCCACTTTTTGTTTAGATTGCACTAGTGCCACCCACTTTTTGTATAGTGTATTAGTCCCGCCCACTTTTTTGTTTAGATTGCACTAGTCCCACCCACTTTTTGTATAGTGTATTAGTCCCGCCCACTTTTTGTTTAGATTGCACTAGTGCCATCCACTTTTTGTATAGTGTATTAGTCCCGCCTACTTTTTGTTTAGATTGCACTAGTCCCACCCACTTTTTGTATAAAGTGTATTAGTCCTGCCCACTTTTTGTATAGAATGCATTAGTCCAGCCCACTATGTGTAGAGTGCACTAGTCCTGCTCTTATTTTGTATAGTGCATGAGTCCCACCCACTTTGTGTAGAGTACATTAATTTCATCCAATTTTGGAATAAAGTACATAAGTCTCACCCACTTTTTGTATAGAGCATATCAGTCCCGTTAACTTTTTGTATAGAGTGCATTAGTCCCACATACTTTTTAAATAGAGTGCATTAGTCCCACATACTTTTTGCAACTACAAGCAATAAATTAAACCTACTAGCGATGAGGAGAATCACAACATTACAAACACTGATTTTTAAAGAAAACAATTGCAAGAAAACGAGTAAAAATGAGAAAAGTGTAAGAAATAAATGGACAAAAAACTACAATTCCATGAAGCATTGCGAACAACATATTTAAAACTACAGAAAATTACAATACCATATAAAGTTGTTCGTTGTATCTCTAAAAGCCACAATTTAAATTTCATCCAAAATATGCATTTTATATTAAAATATATATTCCAGATTTAATTTAATGATGTAATTGGTGGTTCTTCGTGGGTAATGTAGTTTTCCAATGTAGTTTCTAATGTAGATTCGTTAATAAACATATCTGTTTTAAAAATAAGTTGCTAAACATTTATTATATTTTTATTTTTACATATCTTTTTACATTTCTCCTTTCTTTAATTTTACTTAACCAATGTTTACCTTAGACTAACTTAACTTAGAATAATTAGATTTCCAAAAACAAAAAAACACCTAGGTTTGTGAACGTTGTAGGTGCTGCATACAACCAAAATAAGAATATAAAATTCACCATTATTAATATATGACAAGAATACTCTAAACAGTTCGTCAGTTTTAATATATAAAGATGATTTTGTCTTACCGTCCCATCCTCCAGCTGTAGTTCCAACTCAGAATCACCAGGCTTAAAATCTGCCAGAATCTCCGCAGATTTCCAGACATGTTCAGCATCAGTGATCCACACCCTGTTATACTACAACACAAAACACATATTATATAGCTATTCTATAAGATTAAGCTTTGAAAGACAACGTATGTCTTTTGTTTTTGTGCTTAGACTCCTGTCAACAATAACTACTGAACCAACGATGACCATATGTCTCCACTAATGTCTTAAACTATTAAACATAACTAAATTTAACTCAGTAAAGTCATTAAGAAATGCTTGACAATACCATAATCCTCGAAAATGTAAATAAACAAGACTAAAATATCGTGTTTAAAAACTAAACACTTCTGAAAATGAAAAGCATACCTTTGTATACAACTCCGACAGAGCCATAGCAACAGGAGTCGCGTCCCTTCACACAGATTTATTTCATATTTAACGCACTTTCTCATAATTACACTCGAAACTAATATCTATAAGTCTAAATTTTGTAGCCATGGCACCTGCTAGAAGTCTGGAAGTGACGCTGGGAACTTCCTCGCTCACCTGCGACCGCCGGAGAAACTACAAGTGCTACTATTGTGAAGGATTGCTCATTAATATTCATGAAGCTGCTTAACATTCTCGACATGGTTAGTAATATTTATGACCGTGTCATTTTTTTGTTTTTTATTTCATGATGTACATTTCAAACATATAAAATTATTAAAAGTCTACAAAATGAAATATATTACGTTAATAAATATGTAAGTTAAATTATAATTGTTTCACTGTTACCTGATATATATTAAATCGCTTTGAAATTAAAGCAGATGTAAACAAACATTTAGACTTATGACATTTTTAAGTGATAAAAGTGAAAGTGCTCTACCTTCCGAAAATGATAATGGTTCTTTAAGCAAAAGTGCAATAACCATATTTTTCGGCATGTTTATTACTTTGTTTAATCACAGATTTATTACAAATAAACTATGAAATTGTGGTTAGTTTAACAAAACAATGTTTAACTAGTAAACCATCGTAGTAACATTAGTTAATTTTGTTGGAGTTAAAATAATACATGTAATGTAATGAGAGTAGCCTAATAATAGCAAAGAACAGCGGTCGTCATGTGACCTAATTAATATTCATGAGACAGTCCTTCGCCATAGTGTGGTAAACTTTCAATACTTTCCAGCGCGCGCGAGCAAGTCTCGTGACGCTTTGCTTGCCGAAGGGTGTGTCCATTTGAACAAGGATTTGACAGCAAAAGAACAGGATGCTGCACTTACTCATTCAGTCAAACACTGCAAAAGTATGCAGGCGTAGGATCCTAAGATGATCCGACACGGTGACAAGTTTTCTCTTGGATTAGTGCAAACAGATTCAAATACAAAAGTAAAGATCAAGATTAATTAAAACATTTGCATTACCTCATATGTTTATTTTATTACCAACCACTTTATTAAATTAACCACTTTCAAATGCATTTTGAAATTGAGTTAGCGACTTCTTGTGGTTATTACAAGATGAGTAGCCTACACTGTGGTCATCAAGGAATGGACTTAGCAAAAATACCCAAGTAGCTAGACTAAAATATGGTCAACAGGGGTCTAAATTGGCAAGAAAACCTCTGTAACACCATTAAACCCCTTTTCAAGTCAAGTCAAGCTTTATTGTTTATCTAGCTTTACTGTCTATAGCTTCTATAGCTTCACACATGTTGTTCCCTGCTGGAAAAAAAACAGCTTAAACTAGAAGCTGGTTGGTTTAATCTGGTCGACCAGCCTGGTTTTAGAGAGGTTTGGGCCTTTCCAGCCTGGTTTCAGTCATTTCTAGCCTGGTCTTAGCTGGTCAGGCTGGAAAATGATCAGCTAAAACCAGGCTGGTCAAGCTGGTTTTAGCTGGTAATTTTCCATGACAAAGCTGGTTTTGGCTGGAATCCCAACCTGGCTAGGCGGGTCAAGCTGATTTTAGCTGGTCATCCCCTACCCTGACCAGCTAAGACCAAGCTGAAAATAGCTGGAAACCAGCCTGGAATGGCAAAAAACCCTCTACCAGCCTAGGCTGGTTTAAACTGTTTTTTTTTAGCAGGATTTTACACAAATTGTCGACACTTCCACCCAAAAGTTGTAGCAGAAATAAAGACTCATTCAACCAAACAACCTGTTTTCAATCTATTGTTCAGTTTTGGTGAGCCCTTGTGGAATATAGCCTCAGTTTTCTGTTCTTTTGCTGCTGTAGCTCATCTGCTTCAAGGTTAAGCATGTGGTGTGTTCAGAGGTGCTCGACTATAAACAGATCTTGATTATCACAAGTGTACAGCAAACTCAAGTTTATATTAACTCATTTCAGTTTCCTCTCTGACCTCTGAAATCAAAACGGTCCACTTTGGAGATGATTAAAGAAACCTTTCAAACAAAAATTAACATTATGTCACGATTTACTCAGCCTCATACTCCTCACTTAAAACACTTAAGTCACTTAAATCACCTCCTCTCCATTCTGATGTTCGGTTTGCTCTTCAGCAGGTCATCTATTTCAGTAAATATGTTGAATGCATCAAGCTACTTTGATGTAAAACATACAGTATTTTTCCCCTATTAGCATTTATTTTAGCATGTATCTGAGGTAAAATGCTGTCAAATATGAAAAGTAAAACCTGCAGATACTGTAGATCAACACCAGCAGTCAGCAAAATCAGGTAATACCAGTTTATCCTCTCTGTAGCACTGGGAAAATATTTGACAAAATCATAAACATTGCAAACAGCCTGAAATTGAACCATTATTTTTCTTCAAAAAATATTACACATCATACAGTCCAATGTTACCACAGTAGGATATTTGTAATAAAACTTTGGTTATACAAATAATCATAGCCTAATAAAACTGTAATGTTGTTAATTTTTCTAAGAGATAATTGAATAACATAAATGTTCTGTATTTCACATTCCCTCCTTTTTACAGATGTAAAATAGGCCTATGTGACACATTAATTCAGTAACAAAATAAAAAATTCATACAATAAATGGTTAAAACTGAATAAATTATGCTTCATATAATAATAGATGATAACTTATGAATTAATTAAACAGTTAATAAAACACAACCACATCAAGCTGTAAATCCAGTAGGTCCTGTTTTCTGTTGACGTCTCTCTTTTCATTGAATCAATAGTTTTAAAGAACGGCTTTGATAAATGTTACTTTAGCATTCGCTTTATGAATAAACCTGGGTTTTATGTTACATTGTTGCTCTATTTATGTATAAAATATATGTTTTCAGATGATTTATGTGAAACAAATTATTAAGTTCAACTCAAATCAATACGTTCATGTATTTATTCGCTGCATTTCATCATTTTGATAAAAAAAAATGGTCAAATGAAAGAAGAAAATTGAAAGGATCGGCTAGTCTTTTTCACTGTGCACTCTCAGAAATAAAGGTACAGGAGCTGTCACTGGGGCAGTAACTTTCCAAAAGGTACATATTTGTACCTGAAGGGTTCATAATGGTACCTCAAAGGTACTTTTTAGGTACATTTGGGTACTAATATGCACCTTAGAGGTACCATTGTGGACTCTTTGGGTACAAATATGTACCTTTTGCAAAGGTACTGCCTCAGTGACACCTCCTGTACCTTTATTTCTGAGAGTGTGGTATTGGCAATGTTCCTCTAGATGGCGCTATTACACAATATATCGCTATTAATTAGATTAGATTCAACTTTATTGTCATCACGCATGTACAAGTACAAGGAAACGAAATGCAGTTTAGGTCTAACCAGGAGTGCAATAGCAGCAAGTGCAGGATACAGGTATAAGTTATAAAGTGCAGTTATAGAAAAACTATGGTGATATTTACAAATGGATGTACTATCAACATTATATACAGGTTGTGTTAGCTATGAACAGAGATTTACAATAGATGGATAAATGTACAGGTTGCTATTAATAATCAGAAGTGTGCAGATAGATAAACATAATTACAAATGTATATGTACAGTGGGTGTGTACATAATTACAAATGTACATGTGCAGTGGGTATGTACAGTTCAAATAAGTGAATCAGTGCAATGAATATGTGCAATTTTTAAATGTGCAAATGTTAAGTAGTGCAGTGATTATGAGGAGTCTGAGTTATGAGGAGAGGAGAGTGGGGTGTATTAGGGGGGCAAAAAGTCAGTGGGGAGCAGAGTTCAAGAGGGAGACAGCTCTGGGGAAGAAGCTGTTCTTTAGTCTGCTGGTTATTGTCCGGGGGAGCCTGAAGCGCCTGCCAGAAGGCAGGAGAGAAAACAGTCTGTGAGCAGGGTGAGAGGAATCTTTAAGAATACTGCGTGCTCGGCGCAGACAGTGTTTCCTCTGGATGTCCTCTATGGCTGGCAGTGTGGTCCCTGTGATGCGTTGGGCAGTTTTCACCACCCGCTGCAGTGCCTTACGCTCCGCAACAGAGCAGCTTCCATACCAGACTGTGACACAGTTCGTCAGGATGCTTTCTATTGTGCAGCGGTAGAAGTTTACCAAGACGGCTGATGACAGCTGGTTCTTCTTAAGTTGCCTTAAGAAAAATAGGCGCTGGTGAGCCTTCTTGACCAGGCTGGAGGTGTTGGTGGTCCAGGAAAGGTCCTTGGAGATGTGGGTCCCCAGGAACTTGAAGGATGATACTGTTAATAATCAATATTATACTACCAGTCAGTGAATTCTTGTGCAAAATAAAACACAAATATAAACGTATACTTACCGTTCGCATATGCCTACACTCTCAGAAATAAAGGTAGGTGAGCTGTCACTAGGGTGGTACACATTTGTACCTAAAAGGTCCATATTAATACCTCAAGGGTACATATTAGTACCTTAAAAGTACAAAAGTGTTCCTCTTAAAATGTTTAGGTACTAATATATACTTTTGAGGAACCAATATGGACCCTTTAATTACAAATTTGTACCTTTTGAAAAGGTACCACCCCAGAGACAGCTCGCGTATACCTTTATTTCTGAAAGTGTACTTACTTCCCAGCGAATATTTACTTTTTAAAATACTCATTTGACTTATCTTGATAACTCAATATCATAGTGTAGGGTAAAAAAAGGTAATATATTACAATTTGAAGCCTACCTCACTCTTTAAGAAACTACAAAACACAAAAATAACACTTTCACCTTCCTTAAAAAGTAACTAAGTAACACCTTCAGTTAAAAAAGGTAACTCATAATCGTAACAAATTACTTTTTTCCCAACACACATATTATTTTCAGGTCCAAACTCAAAATTGGGGACACAGTGAAGGTTAAATAATTTGTCCTCAAAATACTAATTCTGTCACTATTTACAGACCCACATTAACATATAAACCCATTATAAACTCATTCCGAATACATACATTTAATGAAATCGAAGATATTTCTGTTCTTCCATTTAGGTTTGGTCATTAAAAACATTCATAAAGTAAATTAATAAAATAAATAAATTGAGATGATTTTAATTTAAAATTGTAGACATGATTTAATTGTATAATAGTGATATTTTGAGATGGGTGAGTAAATAAATCATGATAGAATTAATGCTTAAATGGCCCAAAACTGGTCTTTAAAGAAAAGTATTTATTCTTTATAAGTCTCTGTTGTCCCCAGAGTATGTGTGTCCCCAGAGTGTGTCTGAAGTTTCAGCTCAAAATAGCACACAAATAATGTTTTATAACTCTCTGAAACTGCCCCTTTTAGGCTTTGATCCTAATTGTGGCGTTTTGGTGACTGTCGCTTTAAATTTAAATTAGATTGTGCTATTTTCAGAAGAGGGCGGAGCTACAAATGCCTATGTGCCAGCATAGTGGCAGATTCAAAAGCAAGACCAACTCTTATGCTAATGAGGTAGAGATGGTCACTAGTGGGCGGGGCTTTCCCCCTCTGATGACACGTACAAAGGGAGAATATCAATCAGCGTGTTTCTGCAGACCGTTTTTATCAAGTGTGATTATAAATAATAAAATTAATAAATTTTTATCATTAGAAGCTGGATATATTCACACACTGCTGCCACACAACTGTGTTTAAACCCCTTATGAAAGTGATTTTTGCATAATAGGTGCCCGTAATATGTGCCCTTTAAAACAAAATATGCTTTGTAAATGAGTGTTGATCTGTTTCATCAAGTTTGTTTGCGGTGCAGATGATTATATAATAGCGTCTAATGATCTAACAATACAGCATTCAGAGGCAGATCACCCGTGACGTTCTCAGGTTAATTATTAAAGCTTATCGAAAGTTGTTATAAAAGAATTTATGATCATTGTGCATGAGTTATGAGAAAGGTCATCAGTCCACCGCAACGTCACAAACAAATAAACAAACACTGCTTACTGCACGGGGTTGTTATAGTGACTGTCCCGTCATATATAGCCAGATTTATAGTCAGTGATTTCAAAGGTAAAATGGGGCTAATATACGGTCAACTATAAGGAAACAATGATTGAAATCATTTGCTATCTGATTTTGTTGTGCCAGGAATGTAAAAATGAAATGATTTTATATTTTTGAGGTTTTAAAGTACATACATTTCTAGAAAGAACTGATATGAAACCATTTATATAGCTAAAAATGCTACAATTTAATGCAAGGAAGATTTTCCAGAGGTTTGAAGTACAAGAATTTCTTCAAAGAACTGATATTAAACCATTTACATTCCTAAAAATGTTTTACCAGTAATGAAAGCACAAAAAAAAGTTAGCTTTTATTTTTCTCAGAATTGCAACATTATTATTTTCCAAACGTTTCACAAATATATTTATACAGTATCTTGCAATTCTGACTCTTCTCAGAAATCCAAACATGAGTATATCATACCTGCCAACATTTGTCTCTAAAATTCTCAATAGGATCTCAATGCAGCCTTTATGATGCAAGCTGAGACTGCATCACTCAGCGATGCAATGTAGGCATGGGACGATAACCGTTTTCAAGGTATACCGTGGTTTGGAAAAGTGAAGGTTTTCATACCGCCAAAATTTTCTCTAATACCGTTCCTAAGGTATGTGTAAGATTTTTTATTTACTTTTTTTTTTAACAACAGCATCTCCAGCAGAAAAGATATCCAAAGATGCCATTTTAAATTGTAAATAAATCTGTGTTTTTGAAACGAATGAAGACAGCAGACGTCAATGATTCATTTTCATTATTTGGCCTGGCACGTTCACTGCTCCAAAATATTATACATTTTTCTCAAAATAAAATATATTGTGTTCAAAGGGGAAAAATTTTTTCGTTTTTCACACAGACATTTAAAAAGAATATATTTTAGAGCAGTAATCACAATACCGTGATATTTTTATCCAAGGTTATCATACCGTCAGAATCTTATACCGGCCCATGCCTAATGCAATGTCAGACACAATGCACTCAATGGAGTGAGAGACGTCACTGTGACGTGTAGGGTTAGGGGTGGGGTTAGGTGAGCGCATTAAAAAGCATTGGATGCAGCTCAGATTGCACTGCACTAGGTCTGCAGCCAAAATTCTGGGAGACTGGGGGGGGTTTGCAGAGGACTGCTGATGTTTGTGGTGATAGTAACTGTACTATAGGCAGCGTTTCGGGTGGCTGTGCCAATCGTATACTATACCAAAGTTTCGACTAGAAATGCGCCATATAAGATTCTGACGGTATGATAACCTTGAATAAAAATATCACAGTTTCACAGTAGTGTAATTACTTCTCTAAAATATGTTTTCCCCATTGAACACAATATGTTTTACTATAAGAAACATTTAAAATATTTTGGAACAGTAGCTTTTGATGTGAAGGGGCCTTTTCTGCTGGAGATACTGTTTTGCCCCAACAAGCTAAACAAAATAGTGGTGAAAAACAAGTAAACTCCCCCTCAAAAAAAACAAACTTGTATATATCATGAACGGTATAACAGCAAATATTAAACCTTGACTTTTCTAATCCGCGGTAAACCTTGAAAACGGTTATCGTCCTATTCGTAGTTGCAACCCGGGGTTGTTGCAGACTGTACCAAAAAGGGAGGGGGGTTGGAATTTCCCAGTGGAGTTTTCCGGGACAAATAACAAAGTGGGAGGGTGGTGGGAGATGGGACTGAAATACAGGAGACTCCCGGGTAAAACGGGAGTGTTGGCAGGTACGCTCACACTTATATTTTGAATATATCCTAATTTATTAATAATTGAAAGCTCAAAAAACCCCTTTAACTGTAAGCTAAAGTTTTTTTTTCCTGAAAATAACATTCCATACATTTCTGTGTGATATCAAAAAATGTCATTTGTTGTTAATTTTCAGAATAATATGCACCGATTAATTATTCTAACAAAAATATGTACTGT
>CAIGQZ010035066.1:6152675-6190951 GCA_903798205.1 Danio tinwini
AGTGTTTCCCAACCCTGTTCCTGAAGGCACACCAACGGTACATATTTCCAACCTTGTCCTAATCAAACACACTTGAATCAACTCATCAGAACATTATAGAAGAAACTCTAAAACCTGAAATGAATGGGTCAGATAAGAGAGACATTCAAAATATATACTATTGGTGTGCCTCCAGGCACAGGATTGGGAAACACCGGTCTAGGCCTGCACGATTAATCGTCCTTAAACCAAAATTAACTCATATTTGGCCTGCAATTGCTGCTTTAGATAAAACACGCTCACACAAATGCAGTGTTTGACCTTCCTGACTACAAATGTATTGTCTAGGCCAGTGTTTCCCAACCCTGTTCCTGAAGGCACACCACCAACAGTCCACATTTGTAACCTCTCCCCAATCCAACACACCTGAATCAACTCATCAGAACATTAGAAGAGACTCCAAAACCTGAAGTTAATGGTTCAGATAAGGGAAACATCCAAAAAATTTACTGTTGGTGTGTCTTCAGGAACAGGGTTGGGAAACACTGCCATAATATTTACAGTACATGGGGTCAAATTTGATTTCATAGTGAAAATATACTCCATATTTACACACACAAGAAAACCCAAAGTAAAAACCATCAGCTCTACATTGACGTCAGTCTATCATCATCCTCCAAATCCATGTCAGTCCTGAGGTCATCCTCATCATCATCATCCTCGCTGTCATCATCTTCATCATCCTCGTGGTCTCCATCCGCTTCTCCAGTGTCAGGAATGATGACCACTTCCTCTTTGGTATCAGGATCAATATCTTCCCTGAACCACACTGACTTGTAGCCCTCGTCGGTGCGCCGCTCTTTGGTCAATATCGGTTTGACCTCCTTCTCTCCGTCTGTGTTTTCTGAATCCGCCAAGCTGCTGGAGTCGGCAGGAGATTTGCTGTTGGTCTGAAGAAAAGCACTGCGGGTTATTTTCTCCTGCGATGAGCCACTTTGCTCCGGCTCCAGTTTGTTCTCCAGGTCTGCGGCTAATTTGGAGTTATCTGGAGTATCGCCGTCGTGCTGGAAGCTCTCGTTGATGTACTGCATGCCCTCCTTTGGGCCTCCGGAGCCTCCGCCGAGCTGTGAAAAAAAAGGAGAAATGCTCTACTAAACGTTCTCGAGATCAGTGTTTCTCAACCATGTTCCTGGAGGACCACCAGCACTGCATGTTTTGGATGTCTCCTTTGTCTGTCACACCCATTACAGGTCTTTCAGTCTCTGCTGATGAGCTGATGATCTGAATCAGGTGTGTTTGGTTAAGGAGACGTGGAATATGTGCAGTGCTGGTGCTACTCCAGGAACGTGGTTGAGAAACATCAAAAGATGCCAATTACATCTTGCCTTCCATTTAACAGATGCACTCTCCTTCAAGTTATTTATTCATTAATTTTCCTTTGGCTTAGTCTCTATTTCAGAGTTCGCCACAGTGGAATGAACTGCCAACTATTCCAGCATATGTTTCAGAGTTCCACTCACACACTATAGCCAATTTAGTTAATCCAATTCACCTATAGAGCATGTGGAGAACATGCAAATTCCACACAGAAACGCCTCTTGGCCCAGTCAGGAATCGAACCAGCGAACTTCTTGCTGTTAGGTGACTGTGATAACCACTGAGCTACCGTGCCGCCCCTTTAATTTATTTTCTAGTAATTAAATTAATTTGTTTTTAATATTATCTGATACTGTTTAATTGTACCTATTTATTTTCAACATTGACAACATATCTGAACAGGTGATTGTGGTTGTTGAATGGCAACCACAAACTACACTTGTTTTAATTTTCTCTTTCCCTTATTATTATTATCCCCCCCCCCCCCAATTCCTTTTTTGCTTTCTTTTCATTAAAAAACAACAGCAATGATAACGATATGTAACAATTTGTATGTTTTTTTTTCTGCACATAAACATAAAACATAAAAGATGTGAATCAGATTTATGCGCAAAACTGAAACATCGCATAAAACGTTTGCAAATACAAACAGCATTCGCATTCAATGAGTCGAAGAGAACAAAATGGTCACTTCCTGATAAACTGATGCCAAATATCAAAATAAAAAATGGAGTTGAAGCCACTGTGGGCCGTAATCTTGTATAATAAATGGTTAAACGACGCCTCAGAAGACGAAACGTAATGAACGCGCTGCAGAATTTGGAGCGCGGAAAGACTCTCAAGACAGTTTTGTTGATTATAATAATAAAAATAATAATAATAATAATAATACTGAATCACTGTGGGGTAGTGCTGTCACCTCACAGCAAGAAGGTCACTGGTCACATGCGGTATTATCCAAAGACAGGTGAATTGGGTAAGCTAAATTGGCCGTAGTATATGCGTGTGAATGAGAGTGTATGAATGTTTCCCAGGGATGGGTTGCAGCTGGAGGGCATCCGCTGCGTAAAATATATGCTGGATAAGTTGGCGGTTCATTCCGCTGTGGAGACCCTAGATTTGACCATTAATGCATCCCATTGCGCACATTTTTATCATCACATAATCTGTTAAAACAAAACCACATGACTTTTTTGATGCGCATGCTGGAATTTATACAGTAAATGTGTTTTCATCATAGTTTATGCTCAGTTTTTCTTATCGGATACAAAAAATTATCCTACTTGCTGTGCGTATACGGTTTTTTTTAATGCACACCTAGGCATTTCCATTGCGCATGTTGTATGCGATACTCCAAAATGTACATAAAATATCAATTTTTTACTATTCAAAATCTTTAATGATCCCTAACCCCCTAAAACAAACAAACCAAAACATAGCTGACAGGAATTAAAAAAAGCGTTTACATTGTTAATAATTGCATGAAGATTATAATAATAACATTGATTGGCAGATTTGAAGTGAAGATTTACATCATACAGTAACAAGTTATCAATGAACATTTACTTAAAAAAAATGAGTGTGCGCAATGTTTTTATTTTCATTTAACATTTGGACTGGTGCACAAAGGATCAGTATAATTTTACAATCATCTAAACCAACAAACTCTACAGACACATGAATGAAAAAAAATATTCCACATGGACAGTATAAATGTGTACAAATAGTTAAACGAGACATGTTAAAAAAGTCCACATGAACCGGAAGCTGCAACGTTTTTGGGTTTTTTTTGTATGGTGATGCAGTTTTTAGAGAAGCGCAATATTAAATTAGAAAACAGTGGGAGTGGCTTGTTTTATCTACTGCGAGTTGATTGGATGTACTATAGTAGGCATTTCCTTTAGAACGATCTGGAAAAGGGTTTAGGGAGAGTTATTACAACCTAACAGACTCCTCCTGCTCATAATTTCTGTTTGTGGTTAAGTATGTTAGCCACCCCCAATACCTAAGACGGACATAATCTGAGACTTTAACTGAAAACAAACTAGCAATGTGAGCTAACAAAATCAATACGGTAAGTTTTGATTTCATTTGTACTTTAACTGTTTAGATTGATCTAAATTGAACTATATTGCCATTTTCTGTGTTTGAACTCACCGTGCTACGGAAAATGCTGGCCTCCGCAAGCTTCTTCCAGGCTGCATTATGTCCCTTAATACGGTGTGCCAGCAATCCAATGCAAACCAAGCAGAGGACCACAAAAACAGCCAAAGTGGCTCCAACGGCCGCCATATCCCCTGAACTAAAATCACCTGCTTTACCCAGCTGTCCACCTGGAGGAGACAAACACCAAACATCAATTCAATTCAGTTCAAGTTTACTGATATAGAGCAGTGTTTCCCAACCCTGTTCCTGAAGGCACACCAATATTCCACCTCTTCCTAATCAAACACACCTGAATCAACTCATCAGAACATTAGAAGAGACTCCAAAACATGAAATAAATGGATCAGATAAGGGAGACATCAAAAATATATACTGTTGGTGTGCCTCCAGGAACAAGGTTGGGAAACACTGATATAGAGTGTTTCATCTGGAGGCCATATTGGAGGCACAGAGCGTAAACAATTCCATTGAATTAAATGAAACTGGCATATTTTGCTGATTATTGCTGCTGAAAATGATCAATTATGGTCATGTTTTGAGCCGTACTAATCGGTTAAACATAAAAACAAAAGCATTCAGAGTACTATAGACTAACAAAAGTTATAACAAGTAAAGCAGAAGAGAGGAAAAAGTCTGAAGATACATTTTCAGAGGAAAAATCTTAACATTTATGTTTGTTCTTATCATTTCAAGGAAAAGTAGGTAAAATATTAGGCTAATATCTTAATTAATACATATGTTTTATCACCTACTAAATTAGTTTTGTCCAAATTTTGCTTATTAAGTCCTTCTCTATATAATCTAGCAGCTTTTAAACTATTTTTTCAATGGTTTAGATAGCATAATTATGCAGAACCATGAATTAAATAGTACATTAACCATGAAATCAATGCTGTTGTTGACATCAGAGTATCGCCAATATGGCCGGACATATGGATAAGTGACGAAATCACAATAATTACTTTTCCAAAGCAGCTTGAGCAAAGGTGTGCATTATTATATTACAATCAAGAGAAGAAAAAAAGATGTAAACTTTTTTAAAATGCCTATTTTCACAAATATTAACCAACACCATTATCCAAAAGTGTTTTTTTTTAGCAAAAAATATGCAACTTTGATTCTGTAATTAAAGGCAGAGCTATATATTACTGATTCAATCATTTTAATATGCCAATGATAGCATGCAATTTCAAACCCAGCGTATGACAGAGCAAACCAAAGGATTTAGCGAGGCTAGTTAGCATAGCATAAGTGTACTTGTGTTATAATGCGCAGTAGTGTTGTCGTGTGGCGGCCATATTTGAGGCACAGAGCGTAAACAATTCCATTGAGCTGAATGAAACTGGCATATTTTGCTGATTATTGCTGCTGAAAATGATCAATTATGGTCATGTTTTGGGGTGTACTAATCGGTCGCACCAAAAAACAAAAGCATTTAGAGTATTTTAGACTGTCAAAAGTAATAACAAATAAAGCAGAAGAGAGAAAAAAAGTCTGAAGCTACACTTTCAGGGGAAAAATCTTAACATTTATGTTTGTTCTCATCATTTCCTGGAAAAGTAGGTGATATATTAGGTTATTATCTTAATTAATACGGCTCATACCTATATTTCATTACCATCTAAATTAGTTTTGTCCAAATTTAGCTTATTAAGTCCTTCTTTATATAATCTTGCAGCTTTTAAACTATTTTTTCAATGGTTTAGATAGCATAATTATGCAGAACCAGGAATTAAATAGTACATTAACCATGAAATCCATGCTGTTGTTTACTTCAGAGTATCTCCAATATGGCCGCATGTATGGGTAATGACGAAATCACAATGATTACTTTTCCAAAGCAGCTTGAGCAAAGGTATTAAATTACAATCAAAAGAAGAAAAAAGGTGTCTTGAAATGCCTAATTTCATGAATGTTAACCCACACCATTATCCAAAAGGGTTTTTAGCATAAAATATGCAACCTTGATTCTGTAATTAAAGGTAGTGCTCTATATTCCTGATTAAATCATTTTAATTTGCCTATAAAGCAAGAGATTTCAAACCCAGCGCATGACAGAGCAAGCCAGAAGATTTAGCATAGCTAGTTAGCATAGCATACGTGTACCTGTGTTAGGATGCGCAGTTGTGTAAGTACCAGGATGCGTGGTTGTGTGGGTACTTGGGTGCGAGGTGTCGGTGACGTCTGTGAGCTGTGTGCTATCTGTGCTATCTGTGTTATCTGTCGTTGTGATAGCTGTGACTGGAGTGGTAGTGGGAACCCCTGAAGAAAAAAAGGGTCACCAGTCAGGAGCTTTGCTATTTGCTGAATACATTTTTTTTGTCAAATTAAAAAATTATTAAAGGTGCAATTTTATTTTCCCATTATTGTTATTCCTTGGCAGCAAAAAAATATATATATTGCAATAATTTTAGGATTCCAATACATAAATGTAGAATTTCAGAGGAAAACATTTGAGAATGCTAATATGGAAAAATTTGAATACCAAGTTGTAAACCAAAAATTTATGGTGAAAAGGGGAATTCCATGAGGTAAAACTCACGGTAGAGTTAAAATTCATAGATGTAATCTCCGAATTTCTGAATGAAAAGTGAGATTTACAAGATGTCAACTCCTAGTAAAAAGAGAGAATTTCAAAGTGTACTGTACACTAAGAATTCCAGTGGAAAATTTAGAATTCATAGATTCAATCTCAGAATTTCGGTGGGAAAGTTCTGAAAGATTCCGAAATGTTAGTTCAGAATTCCTGGTTCCAAATTTAGTCTCTCAATTTCAGTGGAAAAGTGAGAATTTGAAGACGTTAACTCAGAATTCCAGTGGAAAACTTAGAATAGATGTTAACTTAGAATTCCTGAAGAAAAGTAAGACTTCTGAGATGTAAACTCCCAGTTTCAGTGGGAAGGTGATAATTCAGGGATGTTAACTCAGAATTCCAGTGGGAAAGCTAGAATTCCTAGATGTTAGTTCAGAATTGCTGGTCAAAAGTGAGATTTATGAGGTGTCCTGTAAACTAAGAATTCCAGTGGAAAAGTTAAAGTTCCTAAATGTTAACTCAGAGTTCCAGTGGAAAAAATAGAATTCATAGTTGTAATCTCAGAATTTCAGTGGGAAAGTTAGAATTCCGAGATGTTTGTACAGAATTTTCTGGTGAAAGTTGGTAATTCTGAGATGTAAACTCTCAATTTCAGTGGAAAAGTAAGAATTTGAAGATGTTAACTCGGAATTTCTGATAAACAATTTGAAAACTCTGAGATGTTCACTCAAAATTTTATGGGAAAAATAATTAAATAAATTTTTTTTACTAAGAATTCCTAGTAAAAAGTGAAAATTCCAATATGTACTATAAACTGTAAATTAAGATTGCCAGTGGAAAATTCATTTGGAATTTCAGTGAAAAAGTTGGAATTCCTAGATGTCATTTCAGAATTCCTGGTGAAAAGTGAGAAATTCGAGATGTAAACTCTCAATTTTAGTGGAAAAGTGAGAATATGATTCCTAGATGTTAGTTCAGAATTCCTGGTCAAAAGTGAGATTTATGAGGTGTTCTGTAAACTAAGAATCCGAGTGGAAAAGTTAAAATTCCTAAATGTTAACTCAGAATTCTAGTGGAAAAATTTGGATTCATAGATGTAATCTCAGAATTTCAGTGGGAAAGTTAGAATTCCAAGATGTTAGTTGAGAATTTCATAGTGAAATTTGGTAATTGCAAGGTGGAAACTCTCAATTTCAGTGGAAAAGTAAGAATTTGTTAACTCAGAATTTCTGATAAACAATTTGAAAATTCTGAGATGTTAACTCAAAATTTTATGGGAAAAGTTATAACTTTAAAATTTTGACAAATAATTCCTAGTTAAAAGTGAGAATTCCAATATGTACTATAAACTGTAAATTAAGAATTCCAGTGAAAAAATTCATTCAGAATTTCATTGGAAAAGTTGGAGTTCCTAGATGTCATTTCAGAATTCCTAGTGAAAAGTGAGAATTCCGAGATGTAAACTCTCAGTTTCAGTGGAAAAGTGAGAATATGAAGATGTTAACACAGAATTCCATTAAGAAAGCTAGAATTCTGTTGGTTCAGAATTGCTGGTCAAAAGTGAGATTTATGAGGTGTTCTGTAAACTAAGAATTCTAATGGAAAAGTTAAAATTCCTAAATGTTAACTCAGAATTCCAGTGGAAAAAATAGATTTCATAAATGTAATCTCAGAATTTCAGAGGGACATTTTGAATTTCGAGTTGTTAGTTGAGAATTCCTGATGAAAGTTGACAGTTTCTAGATGTAAACTCTCAATTACAGTGGAAAAGTAAGAATTCCAAGATATTACCTCAGAATTCCAAAAAAAGCAGATTTTTTCAGAGAAAAATGAAAGAACTGCAAGGTGTCACAAAAGTCTAAGCCAAAAAAGTCAAATTGCAAACTGTAAGCTCAGAATTCCATAAAAGAAATTTAGATTTACAAGATGTAAACTCAAACTCCAGATAAATGTAAATTTAGAATTTCTACATTTGCAATCGTCGTTATGAGGAAAAAAGTCACCATTATCTTTTTCAACTTATTTATTCATCAAATTTTCTGTGGCAAAAAAGCTTCTGTGACTGAAAAGACAGCAGGCTGAGCAAAAGCCTAGCAAAGGACAGACACATTCAATAACAAGTAATCAATCAGTTACTGCTAAAAGCCAGTATGTCCAAAAGCACCAACGATTATCCCACACCCTGTTAGTGACCAGGGATGATTGATAGCAGCATTAGTCTAGTCTTACCTGGCGTTATTTCAACCATAAGCTGAGCGGTGCTTGATTCATCATTCTCTGTGTCGACCACCCTCATCTGAATCACATTCAATTATACAGTCATAATCCAAATCACACACTAAAACAATTACCAGATTCATAAAGTACTGTATGAAATATTCAAAGCTGGGTGGTAACAGATTATCCATTTGAAGACAAAATTATTATTACAAAACTCATTTCTAATAACTGATTTCTTTTATCTCTGCCATGATGACAGCACATAATATTTTAGTAGATATTTTTCAACATACTAGTATTCAGCTTAAAGTGACATTTAAAGGCCTAACTGGGTAATTAGGCAAGTTAGAGTAATTAGGCAAGTCATTGTATAACAGTGGTTTGTTCTGTAGACAATCAAAACATATATTGCTTAAGGGGGCTAATAATATTGAGCTTAAAATGGCTTTTAAAAAAATTAAAAACTGATTATAACCGAAATAAAACAAATAAGACTTTCTCCAGAAGAAAAAATATTATCAGAAATACTGTGAAAAGTTCTGTTAAACATCATTTATATATATATATATATAAATTAAATCACTGATAGGGTGAATCATTCTGACTTCACCTACTATATATGTGACATCAAATTAGAGCACAAAAGTAATCTAAATGTAATCCAAGTAGTCAGATTACATTACCATAAACATGTAATCTAAGAGACCATATTACTGAAAAAAAAACTTTGTCATGTAATTTGTAATCAGTGGTAACACTTTATAATAAGGTTAATTAGTTAATGTTAGTTAATGCATTGACTAACATGAACAAACAATGAACAATACATTTACTACAGCATTTGTTCATGTTAGTTAACGTTAGTTAATGAAAATACAGTTGTTCATAGTTAGTTCATGTTAATTCATGGTGCATTAACTAATGTTAACAAGCATAAACTTAGATGTTAATAATGCATTAGTGAGTGTTAAATTATGAGTAATAAATGCTGTACGAGTGTTGTTCATGATTAGTTCATGTTAGTTAATGCATTAACTAACGAACCTTATTGTAAAGTGTTACCTAATCAATAACTGATTACAATTCTTAAGTGATAAATCCAGCTCTAAAAAAAACATTTAGTTCCTACTTCTAAATTGCTAGTGCCGGGAGAAACCGCCTTCGCCATGAGAATGAAACCCTCTGGAGTAATGTAGAAGTCAGTACCGCCAACAATCTCAAATCTGAGATTCGGATTATACCCCTACAAAAAGCAAAAATAAAAAAGCTTAAATATTTCTACAAAGCCAGCAAAAAAACAATGATGTACCATAATTTGATGTAACCATGTTCTTGTTGCATTTACATTTCTTACATTAGAAAAGTCTTCATCTGTGGCCTGCACTCGAAGGGCTCTGTTGGACGTTTTGCCCTCCAGAACCAGACTGTCCACTCCTGCGTCCTCTGAAATGAAGCCTTCATAACTTTCCTTGGTGAATTTCGGAGGGAATTCGCTGGCCGTCAGCGCCACTTTTAGGATGACTGTAGTGGTGGCAAACTGATCGGGGTTCAGCTTCTGAAATGCCTAATGGGAAAGAGAATAACATTTGGCCTGAGTAACTAACATAAATAACAATTAAAAAGAGGCTAAAAATAGAGTTTTCCTAGTTATTCCTTTGTAGAACCATTCTTGTGCTTATCAAAAGAGAACAAAAAAACACTTGCTATGAAGAAAACATGATCAGTGTTGGGATAACATTACAAGTAATGCGAGTTACATAATAATATTATTTTTCAAAGAGTAAAGTTACGCAATAATAAAGTAATAATATTTGACTTACTTAAAAAAAAGTAATGCAAGTTACTTTTTTAGTTTAATTAATTAGCTTTAAAAAATAATTGCTGAATTAAAATGAATGTCTTTTTTTAAGAGTTTGCATGTAAATATTGCTTGATAATATTAGCAGGTTTGGCATGCTGTCCCGGGAGAGAACCCTGAGCTCAGTTGATGAACATGTATGGGAGTACGAGATCAGGTAGTTCTCAAGAGCTCGCCCTGGGAATGGAGGACAGGGGGAGCTGAGGTGGATGGGGAATTCTTTAAAACGAAGATAAGGGTGTAATACTAGACTGGCTATTTAGAGTGAGTTTGGAATGATCCGATTGGCTTACTAATGATTATGGATGGGAGACCAGCAGCGATCAATCATATCATGTGCTCCTCTCGAAATTAGTTTATGAAACTTCACTTAAAAAGACACAAAAGCATTGTAGTAAATATCTCTTGCAGCATATGAATTACAAATGTTTAAGTGTTTGGTAAAAAATAAACCAAAATGTAATGCATCAGAACAGAAAATGTGTGTTTATGACACTGACAAAAAAAAAAACAATAGTGCTCATAAACATACATTACCAAGCAGATAATATCAAAAGAAACAAATGAGACAAATCTAATTGAATTACCACTAATTCACCAACACGTAAATTACCATTAGATTGTGTTGCATGAAGTTAGTGTTTTTGTTTGACAGTAAATATTAGTTTTGTTTGCTCAAAAACCCCAGTGTAGCATGGGATATTGTGTCTTTTTAGTAAGATTATTGCTGGTTGATATTTGCCACCATTATATAGCCAAGACATTTCTTAGAAATAACCCCAAAAAATAATCTGAAGAACTCTTTTCACTATAATCTTTCACTGAATGATTGTTAAAAGGGACCTGCTATACAAAATCACTTTTATAAGGGGTTTAAACACAGTTGTATGGCAGCAGTGTGTAAATATAACCAGCCTCTAGTGGTAAAAATGTATTCGTTCCAATGTTTGTAACCACACTTGATAAAAACAGTCTGCAGAAACACTTTGGTTGACATTCTCCCCTTATACGTGTCATCCGAGGGGGAAAGCCCCGCCCATTTGTGACTATGTCTCCCTCATTAGCATAAGCAGTCCTGAGTAAGAAGCAGCTGTCTGCCATTAGAGTTTTCACCTGCTAAAGATAATGTCAGCGCCTATTATAGGATAGTAGTCACCTCAGACTGCCTTCTTCTGAGAAACTTCTATGCTATGTTTATGCATAGACGTTTGTAGCTCCACCCTCTTATTTTTGTTTTGAATTTTATTTAATATGGCAAAATTGTATATTTTTGAATGTAAAATGTTCTGTTGTGAAAATTAAAATAGTTCTCAATAAAAATAAAGTAACAAAAAAAAATAGGTCCCCTTAAAAGGTTCCTCATGAAACCATCAATGTGAATAAAGAAGCTTTTTAAAGAGAGCAAATAACCTGTATAGTGAGTGTCAAATGGAGATATTCAAAACAAAATGTTTCAAAACAGTTCTCTTACCATAACTGTAAGAACAAACGGTCCGACCACGTCTACTGGTTTCAGCATTGTGATATTCCCAGTGTCCGTGTTGATATTAAATATCCCGTCTTCATTTCCTGCACACACACAATTCACTATTTAAAACTTCTCAATTCTTCTCAAAGTGACCATATAGAAAATATCAACCCAAAGATTACTTCACCTCCCATAAATGTGTAACCAATGGGCTCTTTAATGCCTATGTCACCGTCAATGGCGTAAACAGGACCGGGCGTCAATTTTAAAGGATTTGTCTGTGATAAACCAAAAGATTCATGAGGTAATCTGTTTAACAACAAACTCACACTGCACCAACAAGCTGTAACATGTGCTGAGTTTTGCTACGTTTCCAAGCATTTCTACATTCATTAGCCAGCTTTATTATTGATAGTGTTAGTGTTTGTTGGCGGAGTTCAAATTGGTCTTGATAAAACTCACTTCTTGCTCTTTCAAAGTGACAACTCCATTATAGCCAGAATTTATGCAGACTTTGCTTGTTTCAAATGTGAATTCTGTACAGGGCTGGAACCATGGCGGACGATTGTCAATGTCTATGATGTCGACGACAACCGTGGCTGTGGCAGTGTGGGAAACTTCTTTTGAAGATCCGATCGGTGTGTCCTGAAATGCCATCAAATGAAAATTTGTTAGAAAAAAAAAAAAGTTAAAGAATTATCTTTGGAAGTGAAAATAAGTTCAACCAATCCTGAAAATCCCTCACTATTTACCCACCCTTCACTTGTTCCAAACCTGTTTGAATTTTATTCTTATGTTAAACACAAAATAAGATATTTTGAAAAATGTTGGAAACCTGAAACCATTTACTTCCATAGTATTTGTTTTTCCTACCATGGAAGTCAGTGGTTACTGGTTTTTAACATTCTTTAAAATAACTTATGTTAAAAAAAAACATTATAAAGGTTTGGAACCACTAAACACTGAGTAAATGTTCATTTTTAGGTGAGCTATCCCTTTAAGTACTGTATATAGGTCTGTATTTGAGTATGTTTAATATATATTTGTGTATTTAAATACTGTTTATAGGTCAAAGAAACTCACCTGTGCATATAGAGTCATTATGACTTGGTTTACTTTGTCATAATCCAGAAGTTTTTTCACCAGAATGTTGGGATTGAAACTGGTCTCCACATCAAACTCTCCCTGAGAGAGGACAAGGAGAGATTTGGAACATTTAGGAATTATGCTTTGGAATTCAATAGCCAAATTTCTTACAGAATTTCAAAAAAAGTTGCTACATTTTACACATTAAATGCATCCAAAATCACTTACTACTTGTGAAGGTAATACATTTGAATTTGATCTCACTTTACGATTGTTAGATAAGTACATTCTATATCAGGGGTGCCCAAACTTTTGTTGTACAGTATGAAGGGTCAAAAACCAAATATGACTGAGAGCCGTGGGCTGAAAGTTAAAGTTGCCATAGGTAATTTCCTAATTAATTTCATAATGTTTAAAAAAAATAGAAAACATTACTTTAAATCATATTAACCAATGCAGTATAATTTAAAATGAAACTCATTACAATAAAAACATAAACAATTTATACACAGTGGAGTTCAATGGTAAATACACTAATCTAGGCGCTCCCAAACTATTCAGCCTGCAAGCTGCAAAATAACAATGCCAGTGACTTGCGAGTTGGTTATAAAAATATAAACCTTGCACACAACGGCAGACAAACACCAATAGGCAAGTCTATTCATTGTTTAATTTTGAAGAACGCCACTTGGAGACCATCCTTTATGTTCAGCCGTGGCCTGTATTTATTTTTAATGTATGTGAGTGCAGTAAAGGAGTCAGAAAGTTTAACCTGGTGCCATAAAACCAATCTGCGGCATCTGACGATATTGCTGTGTCTTTAATATAACGTAATCAACCCAGGGATCGCAACAAAAAAAAATAAATCGAAAGGTTGTGGCTTTTCATTTGCTTGTTTTTTATTGTTTATTATTAACATGTAAATGACGTTACTATTAACTACTATTTTATCCTGCAGTAGGTTATGGATAAAATATGGTGATTCTGATAGTTTAATAAAATTAATAAAATTTTTGGAAATTACCAAGCATTATTTATTTATACCCTGTATAAATAAATAATATAAATAAATAAATAAATATAGTATAAATGTTAGTAATATGAACTGAATTGATCTTCCATGTTGTCATTATCACATGACCTGCATCACTTTACTCCCATTCAAAAATTCTCTCATGTCGGCGCAATAGCCTAGTGGTTAGCATGTCAACATATGGTGCAGTAGCACATCAGGGCGTCCCGAGTTCGAATCCCGGCTCGAGGACATTTTCCTACCCACTCTCTCTCTCCAACTTTGCTTCCTGTCTCAATACTGTCCTATCTAAAAAAGGCCACAAATAAATCTTTAAAAAATATATAAAAATTCTCTGCTTTCCCTGCAAAACTCTTACTTAGAGTTTTTGTGTTGTTTCTTGTCTAAATATTTAACAGCTCTTTAATCAAGAAGCATTTTCTAGACAAGCAAAAAATTGTGTCTTGTTTTAAGGAATAATAGTTTTAAGGAATCTTGTTTTAAGGATTATTTTGCTTGTTTTAAGGAAAAACACATTTAATTTTGGCATATTATTTCTGAAAGCAAGACAATAACTTTGCTTGTCTGTAAAAATGCTTCTTGATTTATGAATTTTTTGATTTTTGGACTAGAAACAAGACAAAAACTCTTAAGTAAGAAAGGCATATTTTGCAATGTTGGCCTCAAAACATAATAAAGTATCCATTAGGTGCACACTTCAGACTCTTGCCCAAAGTAATAGATTACCTTCACGCCTACTGTTCATCAATTAATGAATCTGAATCTGGAACTAATACCTGGCTCACATACTATAGTAAGGAAGTATGCGAATTTGGATGCACCTAATATGCATGGAAATCATTCATTCAAAATCATTTAATTTATTTTGTCTATGAATTCATAATGGGACAGCATTTGTACCTCAGGAGATTCCAGACGATAGTAAAGTCGGTCACTTTCATCAGGATCGGTTGCTGTGAACAGGCCAACGCTGGTATCCACTTTGGTTAGCTACAAAATATCATTAAAGATTTTTACATTTCAAAAATGTACATGAACTAAAATCGAAAAGTGAACCGAATTTGAATAAATTGTGTAGTAAACTAAGATCTTGACACCGTACCTCTTTGACCTCCAGTGAGTACCGACTCTCTGCAAACGATGGCGGGTTATCATTTATATCTTCAAGAATGATTCTCAGAGTCAGTGAATTCTAAAAACATAAACGTGACATTAAATCTACATAAACAAATGTACTAACAGTGGGTGAGTTAGGTGTTTGCAATGCCAAAATAAATTTGAATACTAATAAAAGCTTACTTACAGAGGTTAAACCAGGTTTTGAACACTCAATATTGACCTCATATGGATTGTCCTTGTCAAATTTCTATTACAATCACAAAAAAGAAGCGTATATTAATAAATTATTCTAAATGGATGTAAACTAATTGGTCTCTTTGAAAGTGCCTCAGATACTGGGAAGCACTAAGAGGCACTTAATCCAAATTTGACTTAGTTGAAAGTTGAATTATTAAACCAAAACAGTTATGGTGCTAAATCTTGTAAACAAAATTCAGCTTTTGATGCCAATAGAAGGGCGCTTCCATTCTTATAAAGTTATTGATGCACAAAATACACAAGTCAATGTCTTTTCTGTTCTTTACAATAGAATTCAAAGCTACAAAAGTGTTACGTTTGTCTTCAACAGAGACTTTTCTAATCAAAAAATAAATTAATCAAGGTATGCTAACTTAAAAAAAAATATTTTATGTAAAAAATAATTTATGCAAACGTTTTTTAAAAAAGTAATCCACTTTCAATCTACTGTAAACCAGGATTTTAAATGAAAATTCACACATCACAACAACAAAACTGTTCATAAGATGTGTTAACCTCATAGTCCATCACAGTTTTAGCTATGAGCTGGAATTGATCATTGATGTCGAAGAGATCTGGTGGGTTTTGACTGGTGATTACGGCCGTCACCCCTTCCAAAGCAGTGATTGTTATGACCACAGCATCAATGGTGTTGTTTTCCTTAAAGAAAATGAACGGCAATGGCACTGAGCAAGGATCTGCAAAAAAAATAAAAAAAACAGGTTTACAATGTTTTCATTAATGACACTGATCATTTTTTTTTATAAAATAATAGAGTGAGAGAAAACACAACAAACTCATTCATTCATTTTCTTTTCAGCTTAGTCCCTTTGTTAATCAGGGGTCGCCACAGCGGTATAAACTTATCCAGCACATGTTTTACGCAGCAGACGCCCTTCCAGCTGCAACCCATCACTGGGAAACATCCATACGCAGACATACACTATACAGACAGTTTAGCCTACCTAGTTCACCTATACAGCATGTCTTTGTACTTGTGGGTGAAACCGGAGCACCCGGAGGAAACTCACACAATCACAGAGAGAACATGCAAACTCCACACAGAAATGCCAACTGGCCCAGCCGAGGCTCAAACCAGTGACCTTCTTGCTGTAAGGCGATTGTGCTCACAACAAACTCTCTTGGTGGCATTTCTTTTAACATGTAAGCATTTCAAAATCATTGAAATAAAGTAGTAATAATAAAATAATAAAGCAGAAATTTGTGTACTTCCAATTTATATAAAGTAGACTATGTAATGCTGAAATACGGCATTAAAAACATTTCTTTCTTTTTTCTTAATACATAAATTGTCTTTTTTAGTTTGTACACATTGAAATACAACACTTTTCATACATTTTTACAACAATAACCTTTTGGTGCATTTACAAATTATACAAAATAAAAGGTAACACTTTATTTTGATGGTCCATTTGAGTATTAGTAGACTGTCTGCTTAATATCTGTTGACACTGACATTTAACAGTCCTTCAACAGACATTTAACCGACTATAAGAAACTTTGCAATTTCATGTCAACTTACACTAACCCTAACCCCAACCTAACAGTCTACTGATAATCTAATGATAATTAGTTGCAATGTAACTTAAATTCAACAAACAGACAGTCAAAATAAAGTGACCAAATAAAATAATATTTATATATAAATAATAATAATAATAATAATAATAATAATGCTCCGTTTTAGTTAATGGTAATCTATTCAAAAGTGACTATTATAATCAGTACAAGGTACAGCAAATGTGTATTTATGAGTGTATTAATACAAAACTTGTAAAGCATTTATTTTATTTATCTATATTAGAGTACATGAACATGGAATATGTTTCTGTAAAAAAAATGTGATGTCTGATTAAAGCTGCATGGATAATTTAAAATAAAAATTATGACATTTCCTCAATCAACCATACCTTCCCTTTAATTATCAATAACACACTTAAAATTGTAATACAACAAATTTCAACAATGAAATGTCAGTATTTAACAAGATTTTAAAAGACATCAGAATAAAAATCGATATTGTAAGTGTGCCATATGAGCTCACCAAATGTTCTACAATATAAAGTAAAAAGTAAACCTCTTAGCTGCAGAATCAATAAGGACTTTTGAGCCTACACATGTTTGTTTTCTTAAAAAGTAGCAAAAACAAAAATACAGTACTTACCTTTCGCTTCACTAAACTTGCTGAATGTGAAAATAACCAAGAGAACGATAAAAACACCAGGTCCTTTACGCCCAAGATCCATTTTTCCTGTTTAAAAGATGGATCAATAAAGGAATACTGAAGACGAATCCCTTTGTGTCGACTGAATCAAACTCCCATCAGGCATTTGTGAGCAAATGTGCGAAACAGACTTCAATCCTAACCTTTGAGATAGACGCTTATCTCAGTTTTATAGGCCATAAAGATGAGTACAGGTGGACTTTTGCCTCATACACAGTAACACAGCTGCTTTACGTGTGCATGTACATCTCATAAACCATCACAATAAACAATATGGTTTACAAAATAATATATTTAGCTGTATGCAGATGGCATCAACTATTGTTTCCAATTATGCAGCATAAAAGTTTGACATCCAATGTAAAAAAAAACAATGTTCAAATCTTGGAAATATTTAGCTATACATGATGTTGAAGATATATTAGATATTTAACTAAATATAATGTAATTTAGCAAAACTGCTATTATTCCTGAACGAAATGTGCCAAAAAGCAATGGACGATGTTGACGATTGTCATATAATATTCAGAATTTAGCAATGGTAAGTTTTCCTTTTACTTTAGCCTATATACATAAACTAAATCAGCCCACACTCGATCCAAAAATTCAAGTTTTCACGAGTTTATGGCTGACAATAGTTAGACAAGCTAACCGCGCACGAGCAACCCAAACAAAAACGAATTCAACACAGTTTCGATTGACATTACAGTTTCGGATAGCATCAAGCAAAGATATCTTATCAGCCTCTCATAATGTACTGTAATGGACCCAAGCAAGTATATTGTTTCAACTTATCATTGGCGAAAAACATGATAAGGAATTTATTTTCGTAAGTCTATGCTATATTTGGATTTTCTCTCAGAAATACGACCACCACAAATTAGCATGACTAACAACCTAGCAAAATGCTTGTATGCCTAAAGCTGGTTAGCTGGTTGGGTTTTAGAGGCGTTTTGGCCATTTCCAAGCTGGTTTCCAGCCATTTCCAGCCTGGTCTTAGCTGATCAGGCTGGGAGATGAACAGCTACTGTAAAACCAGCTTGACCAGCTTAGCCAGGCCAGGAGCCCAGCCAAAACCAGCTATGTCCAGCTTAAACTGTTTTAGCTGGTCATTTTCCAGCTATAAGACCAGGCTGAAAATGGCTGGGAATCAGGTTAGAAATGGCCAAAATCCCTCTAAAACCAGGCTGTTTTTTTCAGCAGGGTGCTGTACTGTACACCGTAACCTATATTTATAGTTAATAGTATAGTCAATAAATAGTTCTTCAATATGATGTTATAATAATCACACAATACAATACTACAATATAATGATTTTTTTTGTACCATGTGCACTTGAATTGTGATAATACCCAGATAGCAAAATTCATGTGGCTCAAATCCAGCGCACACCAGACACTTACATACAGCATGGAATGATGGCAATTGGGCGGTCCGCTCCTGTTTGCCAGATCTGGGCCACAACTAAGCCATAGCAATATCACATATCAGCCAGAATTCAACCAAATGAACCAGAACTGACCCTATTCTGGGCCACAGTTTGCTTTTATTCTGGCGCAGATCTGGCCTACACCTTACACTTGCTGGGTGTGGCAAAGTACAAAAATCCCAGCATGCATTGCAGTATGAATACATTCTATAGCTTATTGATGCTCGTTTTCATCATTTGCTGTTGATTCTGCGGTTTATGTTGACGTTGTTGATTTTGCCACTTTTAGTCTCCTGCTTGTGATGTTTGTGAGTTTTGTTCATTTTGTTAATTGTCACCATTCTTGAGGTTCATGCGCTGATTATTGATGTCTCTGTGAGCAGAAGTTAAACCATAGAATTTGTTTTAGCTAATAAACCTTCATAATTCTGTGGCATGTGCATCATGTTATTACGTTACTTCTAATAATGGATGAAACATTGGTTAACATCAGTGAATAACATTATTTCATCACAGGTTGTGCCTCACTTGGATGTTTAATTGGCTTGTTTGCTGTTATGCATAAACTTTTCAAGCAAAGTTCTTAAACCTTACAGCTGTCCAAAATAAAATTTATATTAAGAGGTTCAGGGCTATGAGCCCAACTAAAGCAAACACTTTTCTCCATGATGGTGACTTTAGTCTATGTGGTCTTCACATGTTTTAAGATAACTGGGCCACATTTGCCATATCTTCTCTGGGCCGCTTTAGGCTGAAATCCACATTAGTCATAGCTTTCTGTGCTGAATATTTGCCAAAAGTGGCCCACATATGTTTTAAGATAACTGGGCCACATTTTCCCTATCTTCTCTGGGCCACTATAGGCTAACGGCTGAGGTTTACTGTGCCGAAGATTACCCTCAAATGACTATGCCACATTTTTACCAACTGTGGCCCACATTTGTCCTCTATCATTTGAGCCAAATTTACCATTTTCCACATGGGCCACATTAGGTTTACATTCAGATTACATTTTGCCGTAAGTGCCAAATCTTTGCCTTAAATGGCCCATATATGAATTTGAATCTTTGTCCCCCCTTTGCCATTGCACAGGTTGGCCACTTCAGGCTCACATTCCTTTTGTCTGGGCTGAAGGAAAACTGCCTAAAGTGGCCCACATTCGTATGCTATCTTGGTATGCAAACATCATTGATCATATAGCTATAAAGTCAAGTATGAAAGCTTTGCTTAGTAGCCTACTAAAAAAGCTCTTACAAAAAGTCATTGTCCAGTGTTAAACTTATAAACAAGCATGTGCATCTGGGGAGCTAAAGTTGTGGCTTTTCATAAACAAGACATGAGGCTGTTCTCAACTCCACAGTTTATTTGCATATTACAGGATATTGGGTTTGTATGACTACTTTACACTACAGTTTTGTGACATTTGGAAAGGGGGAAAGTTGTTTATCCAAATATATACAAACAGTCAATCTCAAATGCATTCAAGGATATCTTCAAACTTTTTGGACCCGATGTCTTCAGTGGTACATGTTTGGACATGAATGTCTCAACAGGGAAATCAATCCGTCAGAATCTCCACCGGCACCACTGTGAAAAGAAACCAAGCATGCAACACGTAACACATTATGCATTTTAAGTTTGAAATGTCAGTCATGCAAGAATATTTCATTTAAATCATTCTCAGATAAGGTACGCATTGGTAAGTATTATTATACTAGCTTACAGTTAGCTTAATGCTAAAAGAAAATCTATGCAGGAATGGACTGCTAATAAAAAGGCTTACATGTTATATAGATATGTCATACTGTATATAATAAGTGAGTTTGTTGAAAATATTACAGATTTAACATTTAAACTCAGGCTAATGCGTTATGTCCCTGCTGAAAAATCCAGCTTAAACCAGCTAACCATCTTAGGCTGGTTTTAGCTGGTCGACCAGCCTGGTTTTAGAGGGGTTTTGGCCATTTCCAGGCTGGTTTCCAGCCTGGTCTTAGCTAGTCAGGCTGGGAGTTGACCAGCTAAAACCAGCTTGACTAGCCTGGTTTAAGCTGGACATAGTTGGTTTTGGCTGGTCAAGCTGGTTTTAACTGGTTTAAGATGGTCATGTTCCAGCCTGACCAGGCTGGAAATGGCTGGAAACCAGCCTGGAAATAGCCAAATCCCCTCTTAAACCAGGCTGGTCGACCAGCTAAAACCAGCCTACCAGCTTAGGCTGGTTTAAGCTGGATTTTTCAGCAGGGGTATCATTATGATTTCTGATAGCATTAATAGCGTATTGTAAAGTTTTATGATTACTTCAGTTTATTTACTACCAATATTATTATATGTAAAAAAAATAACTAAGCTTGCTAACTGCTAAGGGAAATCATTTATGTGCGTAAATGACAATTATAAGACAGTAATTCCCATATAGAAATGTTATACATGAAAATATTTGCAAATGACATACAAGTTCATATTTGGATTTCACATTTAAGTTTATATGTGTGTGTGTGGCCACATATATAACATTATAGTAAATATGTTTGAAATTTGCTTTTAATCCCAATGGTTGAAAACAAATGAAACTAAATGAAATCTGTTGCATATATGACATACATTTGTGAAATCCAAATATAAACTTGTATGTCATGTATGTTATTTGGATATATTACCATATCAGTTTTTTTATGTGAGTTGGCTTAGACATTTAAATCTACAGATATGCTTGAGAGATTTATTTATTAGCGCTGGCAGGTCTGAGGAGAGCCTGCTTTACCTTTTCTTGCTGCTCTCCTTGTGTTTCAGGTAGGAGCAGATGGATGTGATTTTAGCTTTGGATTTCAAGAGTTCGGCGTGTCTGTTTGTGAACTCAATATCGCCCAACTGCCTCGTCTGGAGTCCAGATCTCCTGTACACATGCATTCAGCAATTAAGTGTTAACTCATGTACACGTTTTTCAATTAAAACACAATTTCCAAAGTAGATATTCCAAGAAATCGTCTGGGAAATACCAGTGTTGTTCACAAGAGGGCAGAATGCACTTAACTTGGTCCTGGAGAGTTTAGCTCCAACCCTAATCAAACACACCTGAACCAGCTAATCAAGGTCTTACTAGATATACTAGAAACCAGGGGCGGACTTAGTGATTTAAGCCACACCCTTGTGCATGGCCCTGATGTATTTTATAGTGTGTCCGTATCCCTCAAAGCTGTTTAGAATTAAATGCTTAGAGATGGTGTGACCAAAGTCCCTAGTCTTTAGTATGTGCCTTTAATGTACCCCTTGGCCACATTGTAGCCCGATAATGTCAATAGACTGGACTGTCTTAGCAACTAGCTAAATGTTAAGGAGGATTAATCAAAAATACAGTACAAATTATAAAATTGTGAAATGCAATTTAAAATAACTGTTCAAAAGTAGTTTATCATTTTATTTAATCATTTATTCCAGTGATTTTAATGATGAATTATCAGCTTCAGTATTAAGTCTTCAAAGTCACATGATCCTTTAGAAATCTGTTTAATATTAATAATACTTATTATTATTATTATTGTTATTAATTGTAATAGTAATAAATCAATATTGACTGGAGTAATAATTTCATTTGGAACTACATACAATAAGAAAGCAGTTAATCAAAATTTTAATAAACATTATAATTTATTATTTAAAGAAACCTAATGTTAAGTTACTAATGTACAATTAAAAGAAATAAACTTAAAAACAAGGTCACAAACTGTCGTATTTCTACTATTTTCCCCAAATGTTCTCAGAATTCTCCCTACCTGCCTCTCCTCTGACCGCTGGCAGACTGGTGTCACTAAAATCTCTGATTGTGAACAAGAGCAAGAAAATAATAATAAACGCTCCATTTAAATGATTAAATTTAAAACAGAAGCAGATGGGTTTGACTGTACAAGGGAAATAACTCATGCCAGCGGTGCTAAATCATTTGCCGTCGATATGCAGAGGTATGATGATCTGCTCTCAGGCTGCAGTGTGAGAGGCGGCTAGGTAGCGATGTGCCACCTTTGAGGGCTCTGAGCGGGGGAGAGGCCTTCGGCATCACCTGCAGCTCGTTGCAAAGAGTAACGTTAGGAACAGTACAGCACGGGCACGAGAGTCCCTAAAAATCTCTAGTAACACCTAAAAACATTCGCTAGTCGCTTTTTGTTGTTGACAATTTGGCACTAGGGGAGTCTGAAAAGTCGCTAAGCTGACAACACGGGCAGGCAATGTATTTTAATTGAACTGAAGCGCTCACACCTCGCGCATGTGCAGTACAGATGGAACGTTCCATTATTCATGGGGGCCCCCCGGTTTTGAAAAGTAGTAACAACGTTAAAATATTAACAGTTATAGACAGATTTTACAACATATGACAGAACATGTATAAAAGAGCTATATAATTAACATAGGCTTCTTGGCATTGGTTGGGGCCCCCTAATTACCTTACCTCGCTTATATGGTAAGTCCGCCCCTGCTAGAAACTTCCTGGCAGGTGTGGTGAAGCAAGTTGGAGCTAAACTCAGCAGGACAGAGTTTGGACATCCCCTTACTTAACTAATCGTGACAAGGCTACAAAAGTGACTTGTTTATTAACCAAATTTATGAGACCCACCCGTCTCGGTCTGCAACAAACATATCTGCATCATCCCTAGGAAACAACAGCTTTCTTGGAGAAAAGATGTCCGTATTTAAAATGCTGTCCTCTTCTCCGAGATACCTGCGATGATAAAATGGCAAAGCATAAATCAGCCGGCGGTTCTCCTGAAGTTTTATCAATGCACACAAAAGTTGAGCATGTTTCAGAAGAAATGACACAAGAAAATTGAAAATCTTATCACCTCCAGATGAAACAGAGGAGGAGTAGGATGAAGAAACAAAATGTACAGGAGAAAATCGAGCAAGGATGAGGAGATAAAGATCTAACAAGATTTGACAGGCCTGAAACCGCATGACTAGCCAAAGTTATGGACTTTGGGGTTTCATTTTTTATTTCAGAAACCGCAAAGGATCACACAGAGCTGTAATATTCAGGAGAGTTTTTGAGGTTAATCGAGAACTGACCTGCCCAGAACTGGAAGGCTAGTCGCACACTGGATGAGAAATATCGCAAGGATGGAAACCTGCGTCAGAGTTGTGAGAACAGACATTTCCGTACCTAAAAAAAGATGAAAATGTGAACTTTTTGTGGTGAAAAACAAACCAGGCAGTTAAATATGAGACAATCTCAGTTGAAAACTTCACTCACCCTTTAGTTTGATGCTCCGCTGTCCCTTTAGTAATCGTCCAGTGGCTCGTCTGTTTTTTTTTTTATTCCCAGCCTTTATGTAACCCCAAAACCATTGATCGCGAAACGTCATCGTGAAGTTAAAGCTAATTTTATTGGTCTGACTATTTGCTATTTGTCATCGGTTTTCTTACACTTACTGTGACAACCATGATGTGCGCGGTCATGCTAATAAAAATAAATATGATTAACAGTGTTGACTTCCTAAATTAGCGGTGAATCGGTTGAGAAGGGCAGATTGCAAATAAATCAATAAGGAAGGAAAGATTGCGTGAGTGTGTTATAGAAAGAAGAGGACATACAATCACACATGCTTTAGTGAATGAATGACAGTGGTTAATGTGATTAAGGCTCTAGCGAATTGCTTGGTAACTAGGAATCAGTCAGTATCTCGAGCATCAACCAGCAGCATATATGTCTGTGCATGGGCTGGTATAAGTTTCTGACGGTATGATAACCTTTGGATAAAAATACCACAATTTCACGGTATTGTGATTACTGCTCTAAAATAAAGTCTTTTTTAATGTCTGGGTAAATAGTTAAAATAAATCATTGACTTCTGCTCTCTTATTAGTTTCAAAAACACAGATTTCTTCACAACACATACAAAATACACACAAAAAAACCTTGCATATACCTTGGGAATGGTATAACAGAACATTTTAGCAGTATTAAAACCTTGAATTTTTCAAACCGCTGTAAACCCTGAAACTGGTTATCGACCCATGCCTACATGTGCCTCAAATTTAACTCCATTCAATTGGTTTGCTATTAGCTGAAGTGATATTTTCACCTTGTGGATTATAAAATGGGACTAGAGTCAAACGGTTTCCATGCACTTTTTAATGTGAATCTTTTAAATCTGTGCAAAAAAAAATTACATAAATTTGGAACCTGTTCATAAAAACAAGTGATGATTTTTATACTCTTTAACTCATTGGATGGAAACTGTGCTTTTTTCCGTAAATGTTTTATGTGACATTCCTGCTGAAAAATCAGCTTAAACCAGCCTAAGATGGTTGGCTGGTTTTAGCTGGTCAACCAGCCTGGTTTTAGAGGGATTTTGGCTATTTCCAGGCTGGTTTCCAGCCATTTCCAACCTTGTCTTAGCTGGTCAGGCTGGAAGTTGACCAGCTAAAACCAGCTTGACCAGCTAAGCTGGTTTTAGCTGGTTTAAACTGGTCATTTTCCAGCCTGACCAGCTAAGACCAGGCTGGAAATGGCTGGAAACCAGCCCGGAAATGGAAACAGAGGAAACACAGGAGACTCAGGAACAACATGGGGTGTAGACAATGCATAACGTAGAATACCGGACCAGGAACTAACTGAACACAGGTACTTAAATACAAGGGACATGATGAAACTGATTACATACAAGGGAGAGTCGCAGGTGAAACTCATGAAACATTAACAAATTGCGGGAACTAGAACAAAACAATACACTTAGAAGACCCTAGCAATCACCTAGAAACGCAACACACTAAAACGGCGGCGATTTCCGGGAGATTATCATTCGTTTGCGGGCATCCGGGAGTCTACATATGCGGGAGCCTCCCAGAACTTCCGGGAGACTTAGGATGTCTGCATTTAGAACACCTAGACGATAACATAGCAACCTGTTAGAACACTGAACACATTCAGAACCCCTACTTAAAACCCTCCCAGCTTAAACCAGTCTAGGCTGGTCAGGCTGGTTTTAGCTGGTCACCCAAGCTGGTTTTAGCTGGTTTCCCAGGCTGGTCATAGCTGGTTTGCCACACTGGTTTTAAAGGGGTTTTGGCCACTTTTTTGCTAATTTTAGTTGGTCAAGGTGGTTTTAGCTGGTCAGGCAGATTTTAGAGGGGTTTTAGCCACTTTTTTAGCTGGTCTCAGTTGGTCAGGCTGGTTTTAGCTTGTCAGGCTGGTCTTAGGTGGTTTTAGCTGTTTTTCAGCAGGGACATTTTTGTTACTGCACAGCAACACACTATAGTGTGTACAAACACCCTAGCAACTGGCTAGCAACACAAAAATAGTCAGATTACAACAAAGCAACACACTAAGATAAATAGAAACTGCATAACAGCAGAATTAAAACCACACACTAGCATTAGCACTAAATAAACTAAATTTCTTTAAATTAAAATATTAGCAGGATTACATTTAGCCAAACAAATCAAATTTTGACATCATCTACTCATCTATGATCATTTACATCAAAAGATGATGTTATTGTGTCAATCGAAAAAAAAAGTTTGAGGGTAGTTAGCAGAGTTAGCTTAGGTTGATTTTAATAATTTCAGTCATCAAGAGACGATATGGATGAAATGTTGTAAGAAAGTGGAATATATCTCTTAACTTGTTGTAAAAAGTTTGCTAAAATGTCAAACATTATCTTGTTCTCGAATATTCACGCGTGCACATTATAGCATTTACACACTTAAAAGAGTGAGCAACATAACCCGATTTCCACATGTAGCGACTCATAACGCCCAGTAGTGGGCACTGTGAAGTTATATTGGGTAAACTATGAAAGAGTACATATATATATATGAATATATATATATATATATATATATATATAGATAGGAAAAAAGAAAAATATATTAAACTATTTTATCAATTTGTAAAGAAGAACAGCATATATTTTCTTTCATTTATAACACTCGCTAACAGTTATCCACAGCTATAGACTTTCTTAACCATCATTTTTGACTCTAATTTGATGGTTCATGAATTCAGTATTTTTATTATATAGAGAATAATGAGCGCTAAGGTTCTCCCAGAGGTTATTAAACACATTCGTCTCTGTTAAGAGTGAGATAATAAACAGCGGAGACAGCTGCCAAGACCTCTTTTTATAAATCTTTAGACATATTTCCTAATAATACACCATTAGAGGAGATAAAAAAATGGTTAGTGAACCGGGGAAGACTGGTAATTATAACGCTGAAGTAAATCAGAGAGGCTCCAGATGATCATTTGTGAGAGATGGAAATGAAAAGGGCAGCTTGAATGGACACATTTAGAGATGGATATTGTGGTACTTCAGAATGATTGTTGAGCGTCATTTTGAGCTGATGTCTTAATGGAATAAAGCACTTTACATTTCCGACCGGCTGAGCTCAGTTCATTCAGATTAAACGAAGGTTTCGATGAAGAATCTTTCTCGAGAGTAATTTGCATGCACTCAGTAGTCTTAAAGGGATAGTTCACTTAAAAATGAAATTTCTAAACGTTTGTGGATTTCTGTCTACAGAAAATAGAATTTTATTGATCACAAAACAATATAATTCAATTCATCTTTATTTGTATAGCGCTTATACAATGTAGATTGTGTCAAAGCAGCTTCACATGGAAGTTTATAGTGAATTGAAACAGTGTCAGTTCAGTTTTCAGTGTTTAAGTTCAGTTCAGTTTAGCTCAGTTCAGTGTGGTTTAATAATCACTACTGAGAGTCCAAACACTGAAGAGTAAATCCATCGACGCGCAGCTCTACAGATCCTGAATCATGCAAGCCAGTGGCGACAGCAACGAGGAAAAAAAATCACCAATTGGCGAAAGTGAAGAATTTAAAAAACCTTGAGAGAAACCAGGCTCAGTTGGACACGACCATTTCTCCTATGGCCATCCATGTTGTCTCAACACAAATCGATTAAATTAACTTAACAAATTTGAGTGGTTTGAACATAAAACAATTGAGTTGTCCCCCCAAAAATCTCAAGAATTGTGTTGTTTCAACTCATTTTAAATAAGTAGGTTGAACAATCATTCATTCATTTTCTTTTCAGCTTAGTCCCTTTATTAATCCAGGGTCGCCACAGTGGAATGAACCGGCAACTTATCCAGCATATGTTTTACACAGCGGATGCCCTTCCATCTGCAACCCATCTCTGGGAAACATCCATACACACTCAATTTAGCCTACCCAATTCACCTGTACTGCATGTCTTTGGACTGTGGGGGAAACCGGAGCAAACCCACGCAAACGCAGGGAGAACATGCAAACTTCACACAGAAATGCCAACTGACCCAGCTGGGGCTCGAACCAGTGACCTTCTTGCTGTGAGGCGACAGCACTACATACTGCGCCACTGCGTCGCCGGTTTAACAATCAGTAAAATATATTATTTTGAGTGTAACATGGAAGTCAGTGGCTGTTTTTTCCCCCAACATTCTTCATTACATATTTTGTGTTCAACAGAAGAAACTCAAACAGGTTTGGATGTCAAAATGAAAGCTAAATATACATTTAAACAAGAGTGATTTGACAAACAAGCTTAGCTGTTAGTCAGTCAGTTTCAAGCCTTATCATGAGGGTTTATGTCCAACTTTTCTAATTAACCAAATGTTTTTTACTACAAATAAAAACAACAAATGTGACCACAAACCAATTTGTTACTACACTTTTTATTTTTTTTAATAGGAGAGACCAGTGTCTTCTCTTCAGTGACAGGTCAGGGTGCACGTTTACTACGGTTAATATTGCCATTAGAGTAAGCAGTGCAAGCATTGTATTTCTCATAGTAAATGTACACTTGAATCTGATGCAGATCACATACAATACACTACCTGACAAAAGTCTTGTCGCCTATCTAAGTTTTAGGCACAACAAATAGTAACTTGATTTCTAGTTGATCATTTGGTATCGGAAGTGGCTTATATGAAAGGCAAAGGCCTCTAGATCATGACTTTATTAATAAGTGATTTGAGTCATTGCTGAGATGTATGGATGCAGTCCTCCAAGCTCATGGGAGTCATACACAATATTTGTTCTTTTTCCACTGCACCATAACTTAATATTCTATACCAGGGGTGTCCAAACTCGGTCCTGGAGGGCCAGTGTCCTAGAGAGTTTAGCTCCAACCCTAATTAAACACACCTGAACCAGCAAATCAAGCTCTTACTAGATATACTAGAAACTTCCTGGCAGGTGTATTGAAGCAAGTTGGAGCTAAACTCAGCAGGACACCGGCCCTCCAGGACCGAGTTTGGACACCTCTGTTCTATACTGTACACTATTTCTGTCAAGTGACAAAACTTTGTCTAGGCAAAGTCAGACCGTACTGTCGTACTGTCCTAATTAAATATTTTGGTAAAATAAGGGTAATCTAGAGCAGTGTTTCTCAACCATGATCCTGGAGGACCACCAACACTTCATGTTTTGGATGTCTCCTTTGTCTCTCACACCCATTACAGGCCTTTCGATCTCTGCTAATAAGCTAATTGATCTGAATCAGGTGTGTTTGGATAAGGAGGCATGGAAAATGAGTTTGTGAGCATTTATGTGTATGTATTTGTGTCTGTGAGCGTGGGTATGTGTGTGTGTTTGTCTGTCAGTATGTATATCTATCAGTGTGTGCGTGTCTGTCAGTGTGTGTGTGTGTGTCTACAAATAAGCCTATAATCAAAACCTACACCACGACACAAACAAACAAACAAACACCCACACAGCGAAAGATGTTCATGTAACAGATCCCGCCACATGACCGTTTACCCATAATGCCCTCCTGCTGTCGTATAAATGCCCGGCTGAGCCAAAACCAATCTCGGTAAGAGTAGCAGAGCAGACGAACACAACAGCTGCACCGGTGCCGTCGGCCATCTGTGATCACACACACAAAACCGCAATCAAAAAACACACAACACAGTGTATCGCTCAGTGAGGAGCGTTTTCTTTCACACACATCATAACGCAAACACACAGATGACGTTTGCTCATGAACAGGTGGCTCGCTCAGCATTCATGACGCTCACTTGAAGCTTAAAGGGGTTTGAACCTGTGACCGAGAGGTTAGTAATGCAGATCAGGAATTCTTCATTTTGGTTCAGGACACTGATTTGACATTGGCAGCAAGCTAGGGCTGAGCAATATGGCGCAAATGCAAACATGATCATTTTTTACATTGAAAAATAACAATAAATTTGGATATACACTCACTGGCCACTTTATTAGGTACACCTGTCCAACTGCTCGTTAACGCAAATTTCTAATCAGGCAATCGCATGGCAGCAACTCGGTGCATTTAGGCATGTAGACATGATTAAGATGATCTGCTGCATCAGAATGGGCAAGAAAGGTGATTTAAGTGACTTTGAGCGTGTCATGGTTGTTGGTGCCAGACGGGCTGGTCTGATTATTTCAGAAACTGCTGATCTACTGGGATTTTCACGCACAGCCATCTCTAGGGTTTACAGAGAATTGTCTGAAAAAGAGAAAATATCCAGTGAGCGTCAGTTCTGTGGGCGATAATGCCTTGTTGATGCCAGAGGTCAGAGGAGAATGGCCAGACTGATTCCAGCTGATAGAAAAGCAACAGTAACTCAAATAACCACTCGTTACAACCGAGGTCTGCAGAAGAGCATGTCTGAACACACAACATGTCTAACCTTGAGGCGCATGGGCTACAGCAGCAGAAGACCACACCGGGTGCCACTCCTGTCAGCTAAGAACAGGAAACTGAGGCTACAATTCACACAGGCTCACCAAAATTGGACAATAGAAGATTGGAGAAATGTTCCCTGGTCTGTTGAGTCTCCATTTCTGCTGCGACGTTCGAATGGTCGGGTAAGAATTTAGCATCAACAACATGAAAGCATGGATCCATCCTGCCTTGTATCAACGGTTCAGGCTGGTGGTGGTGGTGGTTTAATGGTGTGGGGGATATTTTCTTGGGACACTTTGGGCCCAGTAATACCAATTGAGCATTGTGTCAATGCCACAGCCTACCTGAGTTGCTGCTGACCATGTCCATCCCTTTATAACCACAATGTACCCATCTTCTGATGGCTACTTCCAGCAGGAAAACACACCGTTTCATAAAGCGCAAATCATCTCAGACTGGTTTCTTAAACATGACAATGAGTTCACTGTACTCAAATGGCCTCTACAGTCACCAGAGCTCAATCCAATAGAGCACCTTTGGGATGTGGTGGAACGGGAGATTCGCATCATGGATGTGCAGCCGACAAATCTGCAGCAACTGCGTGATGCTGTCATGTCAATATGGAGCAAAATCTCTAAGGAATATTTCCAGTATCTTGTTGAATCTATGCCACGAAGGATTAAGACCGTTCTGAAGGCAAAAGCGGGTCCAACCCAGTACTAGTAAGGTGTACCTAATAAAGTGGCCGGTAAGTGTATGAATGGACAAGAAATTTCTATAAGATTTTTTTAATAGAATTTTTTATAGACTTTATATAAAAGTCTATATAGATTTTATAAATTTTATATTAGCTTTAATTTTCTCATACAGTCAGACTACATCTATTTCAGAAATAAAATAAATGAAAGCTTTTTACTTTTTATGTATAGTTTGTGTTTTTATTTATATTTCATATTCAATTTCTAGTAAAAATTTGTTTTAACTTTAGCTTTCATTATACGTTAAGTTCTTTACATATATTTTAGCAGTATTATATTCAATTTGAAGAACAGGTTGTAGTGTTTTTGCACCAATCTGCACCAAAAAACATGCCTTTTAAAATTACAATAATTAAAAACTTATGGCTTTCTTACATTTTATATATAGAATTCATGTGTGTTTTTATATTAATTTTAAGTATTTTTTAAAAGTTTGAGTAAGTTTTTACATATACTTTAACAGTTTTATATTTAATTTAAAGTAACAGGTTTTAGTTTTTTTGCAATAAATGATGCCTTTAAAAGTAGATTTTTTATATTATGTATAGTTTTTCATGTGCGTTTTTTAAATTTTACATTTAATTTGAAGTAAACAGTTTTAATTTTAGGTTTTAGTAAACTTTCATTATTTGTACATATATTTTAACAGTTTTATATTCAATTTGAAGTAATGAGGTTTAGTTTTTTGCTTAAAAAATATGCCTTTAAAATGAGTACAACAACTTATTAAAAATAGCTTTTTTTATGTTGATAAGCTTTATTTTTCAATTCAATTATATAGTTAAATTTTATTATTAGTATTTAGCAAGCCTGTTTCTCAACCTTTAACCGCAGATTTTGCTCTGTGTGTTGATGAAACATATTTCTAGTCTTCTCCTGACGTTTAGATTAAGTGTTATTGTCCTGCTGACAGTCAGTGTTTTTATATGAACACTATTTAAGCTTTAATCTGACATTAATGAGAAGGAAATGAGATTGTGCAGATGATAAAAAATGGCTTCGTATGTCACTTAATAAAAACACAGCAATTTATGCTGCATTTCCTTTGACTTAAAGTATAATATCAAAATGAAAGCATCAAGATTATAATTGCAGTGTTTACTTTCTGTCTAGAGTGATAAACAGTTTATTCTTACTTCTTTTTCTTATCTGAATATAACAAACGGTTTATGAGTAATTGCAGTTGTACCATCTTAGACACACAGAACAGCTTTATTTCAATAATCTGCAAATTACTGATCAGTTCTCTCTACTGAAACATACATGCAAAATGTGCAAAATTGTCACTCAAAATTGTCCCAGTAAAAAAAAACCAACCCAAACATATTTGCATATTTATGCACCATTTTAAACAAAAAGTGTAAAACATTGCACATATTTTGGCCATTTGTTTACACAACATTATGAGGGACTGAATCATACAGGCTCTTTAAAATGTGCCAAAGTTTCAAAGTGCCAGTTTAAATGAATGTAAACTACAGTAAAACGTAATAAGCTGAAGTCACACTAGAGTTTGAGCTTGCGAAATTCTGTCGTACGGCGCTGCGAAAAGGGGCGGGATTAAACAAGATGAATAGACATTAAAAAAGCGAGCGATTGCTCCATGTTTTAAATTTCTGTTCAGAGAGGTCATGTTTTGATCCTGGATTGGTCTCACGTAGTCAAGTGATGCGATTTCGCAGGTCAGCGTTCACCAAGCTTAAACTTTGCACCGCAGCAACCAGCGAAACTCCGACGCATGACCCTGCGTTTCCGGTCTGACGCATTTGCGTGCGTATAAATGGAAGTCTATGGGGAGAAAAGCCCAGTGTGACCGCGGCTATATTGTGAAAACCATGAGACCATTCGACCAATTGGAGCAGAGCAGATACCATCTGACCAATCAGAGCAGAGTAGGAGCCATATCACCAATTAGAATAGAGTATATGTTCCCCCTTACCAATCAGAGTAGAGTGGGAGCTACCCGACCAATTAGAGCAGATTAGGAGACATCTGACCAATCAAAGCAGATTAGGAGCCATCTGCCCAATAATAATAAAGTATATGGGCCATCTGACTAATCAGAAAAGAGTAAAGCAGAGGCCATCTGACCAATCAGAGTAGATCCCATTTGACCAATCAGAGCAGAGACCATCTGATCAATTAGAGCAGAGAAGGGGCCATAGGAACAATCAGAGTAGTGTATACTGCCCATCTGACCAATTAGAGCAGAGTATATGGGTCATCCAACCAATGAGAGTGGAGGCCATCTGATTAATCAGAGTCAAGTGGGAGCTACCTGACCAATCAGAGCAGATGAGGAGACACCTGACCAATCAGAGCAGAGTAGGGGCCAGCCATCTGCCCAATAATAACAAACTATATGGGCCATCTGACCAATCAGAAAAGAGTAGAGCAGAGGCCATCTGACCAATCAGAGCAGAGTAGATGCCATGATCAATCAGAGCAAAGACCATCTGATCAATCAGAGCAGAGAAGGAACCATAAGAACAATCAGAGTAGCGTATACTGCCCATCTGACCAATCAGAGCAGAGTATAGGGGTCATCCAACCAATCAGAGTAAAGGCCATCTGACTAATCAGAGTAAAATGGGAGCTACCTGACCAATCAGAGCAGATGAGGAGCCATTTGCCCAATAATAACAAACTATCTGACCAATCCGAAAAGAGTAGAGCAAAGGCCATCTGACCAATCAGAGCAGAGTAGATGCCATTTGACCAATCAGAGCAGAGTAGATGCCATTTGATCAATCAGAGCAAAGACCGTCTGATCAATAAGAGCAGAGAAGGAGTCAAGACCAATCAGAGTAGTGTATACTGCCCATCTGACCAATCAGAGCAGAGTATATGGATCACTCAAGCAATCAGAGTAAAAAGGCCATCTGACTAATCAGAGCAGAGTATATGAACGAGCCAACCAATCAGAGCAGATTAGGGGCCATCTGACCAATCAGAACAGAGTTGGAGCCATATGGCCAATCAGAAAAGCATATATGGGTCATCCCACCAATCAGAGCAGAATAAGAGCCATCTAACCAATCAGAACAAAGTTGGAGCCATCAGACTAATCAGATCATGTTCATGTGCATGTTCATCTTACCAATCAGAGTACAGTAGAAGCCATCTGACCAATCAGAGTAGAAGTCACATGATGACAAATTAGAGCTGAGTATATATGGGCTATCCCACCAATCAGAGTAGAGTAAAGGCCTTATGAAAGATCTGAGCAAAGTATAGGGGCCATCTGACCCATCAGAAAAGAGGAGAGGCCATCTGACTAATCAGAGCAGAGCAGAGTATGGGGCATTCAACCAATCAGAAAAGAGATGATATTCTACTTTGTAATATAAGAAATTAAAGTGGTATTTTTTCCTTTAGATTTGAACCTGTTGCATAATAAGAACACTTCTTAGACAAAATCAAATGTATTTCAACATTAAAAACAATTCAATCAAAAAAAAAATGTAACCTTTAGAATGCAAAACAATAACAATAAATCCTTTAGAAAATGCCACTTGGGCAGATAATCCTTTATAAAAAAAACTGACAGTGAACTAATGGTGTGCACGAGAAACAAACTCATTAAATGCAAATATATAATCAATACACACATCATATTATTAAAAGATTTACCATATTAGTAAATGTTATTCACATTTTGGCTCTACAAATCAGCAGAAATTTTATACCTAAAAGGTTAATCCGTCTCTCCAACCTGAAAAGGTCAAAGCGTTGCTCAAAGATTTATTATAATGCAGATGAAACCTACACAGATAATCCGTAAAACAGATTATGACACAGTGCAGGGCGGCACACGGGCCGCTTTTCACTGGCTGCGAACCGGACGACTTGTCGCCGGCCATATGGGATAGAAAAATGCTGGTCTTGGAAACCGAACACTTGAATTAAAAAGCCAGATGACAACATTCAGCATCATTCGGTCAAATCTGAAAGCCATTCTGGATCAAAGCAGCTTCCACCATTCCCAGATCTGGAGTAATCATGATGACAATGTTGATTATGATTATGATGTCATCAGTGACTACTTAGCTGGAATGGATTATAGAGGCTTGCCAATCCTAATAAAAATGACTAACAAATTACGCATGCCTTATTTAAATTCACATAATGTTTTTTTTTCTTTTGTTTTGCACCGGCCATTGTAACCAAAACACTGCCGATTTATATGAGCCACTGTGCCTAATGAATGGCACTCAAAAGAGCGGATCTCAGACACAAAGAGATACACCAGACACCTGCGTGAACTTGCACACAATGAACGCAGCACTAATTTGTTTTGACAAATGCTTAACTGCCCATTTTACAAACCACAAACACACAAACCATTGTTTAAATGCGGTCCTTTGAGGGACGCACACAGACCGCTGCTGTAGCAAAAAATGGTTTTGAATGACATGATAATGATTATTATTTTTTATACAAGCTATTCACTGTAAGAGTAATTTTACCCTTACCCCACACTCTTGGCGTGGTAAAAAGGACATTGTGGCTGAAGTGTCAAACTGATGTCAAACGAAGAATAAAACTATTTTTTTAATATAAAATGTTTAAATAAATGATCAAATCTGAGCCTGTTTTAGCAGCGTTATTTTAGTACTGATATTATGGATATTTTCCTTCAGATCTCTCTGTAGTATAAAGCAATTAAATGGAAACAAATATTGTGAAATATGCAGAATTAAAATTAGAATTTAACATTTAAAACCTGATGCAATTCTGAGTGTGCCTCACACAGGTGAGTGGGCTTGACAAACAACCTGTAGAAAACACACTCTTTCATCTTTCTGACATTTAAACCAACACTTGGACCAGTTTTGCACATTTACACCAGACACTTTCTTCTATCACACAACATCACAAAAAAACCCACACACAAACAACTGTTTTTATGAAGTGAGCTTCACACAGGTGAGTGGGCTTGACAAACCACCCGTAATAACACTTCTCTCTTTAAACCCCTCCTTACTCCAGCACCTAATTCTCTGAAAACTAACGGTTGCTTTGTATAATTAGCACTTCTTGTGTGTATTGCCTCTTTTCGCTGAATGTCTCCTCAATTGTAAGTCACGTCTCCTAAATCTAATGTAAATGTAATTTAATAGATTCAAAATTACTAGCTAACAAATACTGAATGATAGAGGATATAATGATATTAAGATTTCAAATGAACATTATTATTTGAGATGACACTTCATGGTGATGACACAGTGGCTCAGTGGTTACCTCACAGCAAGAAAGTCGCTGGTTTGAGTTTGAAGTTAGGATGATTCTAAGGGCCCATGCCATTTTGGGGCCCCCAGAGTTACTACAAGGGGGCCCAATCAATCCTCCCTGCCGCCCATTTACTTTCATCACTACCGGCCAGCGGTGCCTCTGCATTAAAACTCCAAACTTAATAACATTTTTTTGACGGATAAAATTACAGCACGAAGCCACTCAGAATGAATATGGATTATTTATAGTTTCCTTATCTACCAATAACCAATTATTATTTAGATCAATAGTTATGTTTTATGGTGGAGCGTTGGCTGGTTCGAGCCCCAGCTGGGTCATTTGGCATTTTTTGTGTGGAGTTTGCATGTTCTCCCTGTGTTGGCGTGGGTTTCCTCCAGGTGCTCCGGTTTCCCCCACAGTCCAAACAAATGTGCTATAGGTGAATTGGATTAACTAAATTGGGCCTTCACTGTTTAAAACATATACTGGAATAGTTGGCGGTTCAACTCTGATGAATAAAGGGACTAAGCCAAAGGAAAATGAATGAATGAATGAATGAATGGATGAATGAATGAATGAATGGCACTTCATGGTGTACAGAAATTATTATTATTTTTTTTTTTACTTTTTTTATTAAACATGAAGTCATTATATGCTCAAAATATAAATCGTTTCACCCAAAACAACTCTCAAACTGCTTCATGCGTTCTTTATTCTGTTGAACACAAAAAAAGATATTTTGAAGAAAGCTGGAAACTAGTAGCCATTCACATCCATAGTAGCATATTTATTTGTCCTATATGTCACCGGATTTCAGCTTTAAAATATCTTCTTTTGTATAAAGAGCTCATGAAGCTCTAGAACCACTTTGAGGGTGAATTAATAGTGTAAATGTTTATTTTTGGGTGAACTATCGCTTTAATATATTAGAGTTTAAACCCCCGTACTTCATACACTCGTGAAAAATGTCACACCCACCGTCAGATTATTATCACTCCCGCACGGACTGTTACGGTAAAACCGAATCGTAAAGAAACCGGTAACACGTCACTGGATTTATTTACCGCCATTTCACCAACTTAAACAATGTGATGTTATTAGGAAGACAAGCGTTTGTAATAACCTCAAGGTAATATAATGAAAGCCTCAGATATTAACGGCGCGCCGCTGTAAGCCGCTTTAAGACGCGCGCGCGCAGGTGCACGGACGCGCGCTTCAAACCTGACAGAAAACTTTTGCGTCGAAAAACACCGAATGAACAGCGATGATTTTAACACTTACAACCAATGTCAGCCTCTTTCCCATCTCACAGACTGAATACAACAGTACTGGGCTCAAAAAAGCGCAGAGTTCAGCGGGACGCTCGGAGTTTGGAGAGACGCTCAAATAATGGCAAAGAAGAAACGGGCTTTTTTTCTCCAAGGATTCACAGATGACAGGTTATGGTAGAGGCAGACATGCCAGCCAACCTCACCATCTCCACCCACACCACGAACTACAACTTCCCAGCGCTCATTTTCGGGATATTACTGATCATAATCATCATTTGCGGGAACGTGCTGGTGTGTCTGAGTGTTTACACGGAGAAAGCGCTGAAAACCACCACCAACTACTTCATAGTCAGTTTGGCTGTGGCTGATCTGCTGTTGGCTGTGCTGGTCTTACCGCTGTTTGTGTATGCAGAGGTGAGTAAAGAATTTATTTGAATTTTTTTATGATGCCCTGAAACCAAACACGTCAACTTTAAAACCCTTATAAGCTGATTTATTCTGCTGGATAATCTTAAATGACCTGGTAAAACCCTCTTGTTGGTACAAGTAAAAGTTTTGGCTACTTTCACGCTAATTTTAGCATGTAAAATATCTATCTATCTATCTATCTATCTATCTATCTATC